>WJSG01021338.1:0-16871 GCA_016618145.1 Sanghuangporus lonicericola
GTTACGATATTACTGCCACTGCCGTCGCAAAATTGTAGTATGAGCTTCCATGCCCTGCTTATGCTATGTTTTCGCTGTTTTTCGCTCTCATCACCACCGTTCGCAGACACTCGACCTTGAGATCCTTGTTTGAGACAGTAATATTCACTTTTGGCCAGGCAGACGGGCCGCACGGAACGTACATTAATGCTGTACCGCACAGTCGCCAAAGTCGACGATGGCATTGTGGGCTCACACGCCTGCCGCACTTCTTCGGACTTCCCTTCCACCACTTTGCCTCGAGACCCTCTGGTTGCTGGCCAGAACGCAACAGCTACAGAGCATCCTCTGACCGGTGCACGCAAACTTGGCACTCAACTTGACGGAGACCTCGGTGAGAAAGACTCTAAGGTCACAATTCGAGGTGCGTTAACATACTCCATGTCTCATGCGTTTCATGCTGAAAATATGGGTATGCAGAGACAACTGAGGGCGACTGAACGCGGCGGTGGATATACCTACTGTACGCATACGCACAGCGGTGAGCGAGCGAAGTGACTTGCGCGTGAGTTACAACGAGGTGTCCTACACATTTCACCCCTCTACCATGCGAAATGCCGTCTTCGCGTGTTCTGAAACACATATATGCAGCTGGGAAACCCAATCCTTCACGTCTGCCACTTGGCCGTCATTCGAGGTCCGTAGTCTTGGAGTTGCGTATCCGACATGCCATGCTGAAGACACGAAATAGAAACAGTCCTCGCTCAGTGTATTCCAGGCGTCGTGCCGCGCGCGCAGTTGGAACGCTCTCTCTCCATTTCCCGGACGAGGCGCATATAGGCACGTAGCAAGCTTCATTCTTCCTCACCCGTCTCCTCTTGCACGATTCCGAGCCGTCGTCCCAACCGTCCTGCTCCAGCTCGCATCGTGATGCCAGGAGAGCCTCCTAATTCCACACCGCAAGGCCGCTCTACCATGCCGCGCAGACGTCCGAACGCCCCACAGGCCAACCAGCCCGCCCCGCCGCCACAACCGCAATCGCAACCCCAGCCGAGCCCGTTCAGCTGGTCGTCCTCGCTGCTCATGATGTCCACGCTCATGGGCGCGTTCGTCGTCCTCTGCACGGTCGCGTCGAACGCGAGCACGCACTTCGCGCTCAAAGCCGCGCGCCCCATGTACGCCCTGTACCCGTCGCTCGTCGCCGCGATGCTCGTCGGGGGCGTGTGTGCGCTCATCTGCTACGTGCCGACGATGCTCGCCGTGCTCTGCTTCCAGGCCGTCTTTGGCACGGACATCCGCCAGGCGGGCGCCCCGCCCCCACCCCCGAGTGCGAGTGCCGAGGGGCGCGGCGTGTATGGCGAGATGGTGCTGTCGCTGCTGCATGACGGGGCGAGCACGATCAAGCTTGCGCTGCTCGTGGCGCCGATATACGCGATGGCGGTAGGCCATGCCCCCGGGACGGTCGTGGAGACGAAGTCGTTGGAGGCGGCGGCGGGCGGGCAGCTTGTGGCGACGGTGATGACGCTGAAGATTATGCTCGCTGGGATGCGGGAGATATGGAGTCTCGTCCCGCTGGTCGTGTTCAGGTGGGACAGGGATGCGCGGAGATAGTTCTGGGTGAGAACTTGACTCTTGGAACTGGACTTGACATCTCGTCCCGGATATTTGGTGAAGCACGATGCTGCGTCGTGTAGGAGTACTTCTTGCGCTTGGTCTCGTATGTGGTTCTGTTCCCTAGTCCGCTTCTCTAATATGCTGATTCTCTCTCGCCGTTCTCTGCCTGTAGGCGCGTCCCGTAACCATTTCCGCGTCATCTCAGGCTGTGCACCGCCCAACGTTGCATGCATTGACATTGACGCAGGAGCATCGTAGCTTCTCGCCGTACCCGTGCTATCGTCGATGTTCGCAACGCTCTCATGGTCTCGTCACGAGTCCTCGTGCTGTTGCATATTCTTCCGAGAGGGCCGCGACCGGTGTGCACGTTTCGTATCGCTCTCCCTGTTTATGAGCTGGCTAATTACCGTATGTGATCGTTCCTAATGTGTATCCTTAGCATGCCTCGCTCAGAGATAGAATAGACCTCGTAACGGAAGACTTACTTGCAGAAGATTGGTGTTCTCAAGAGGATCAGTACAACAGCGCACGCACGCTCACCGCAGAGCTCGACTGGGCTCAGCGCGTCAGGGGCGGGGGCGGGGGACCAGGCCGGGACTAGAGTATGTCCTGAGAAACACAGGCACCGTCTGCTGCTGCGTGTATCATGAACCATGTCGACGAACGCAGACCGACAGCATCTGTCCATGTCAAGTCCATGTGAACGGGGAGATTCGTTTCAGGTAGGAAGTCGGCGTAAATCTCCTTCTTGGTTTGACCCCAGCACTTAGTAGCCCGAGGACCTCTCGCGGAATCTCCCTGAGTCTTGTACACAGACCTTTATGTTGTTCCAAATTCACTTCGCAACGTATACATATGTGGTGAGGACAGATCAGGTCGCCACCCGGGCGCTGTGCTTGCATCTTTCTCTTACACCGCCTCCACCACGGTCTCGCGCCCTCACTCGACGAAACCCGACGAAAGATATCATTTGATGCCCCCGTTGCTACTCTCCCAATGGTCCACTTTGCTCCAGAGTCTCGCAGGCCAAGCGTGCCATCACCATGCTGTCCAGTGTCCGACTCCCGAGGACCAACCTCGTCGTCCCCCCGGGCCCCAGACGCCCTCGCCGTCTTCGTCTTTCCTCCTCCCTCCCTTCCGTTATTGTCTTTTCTTGAGTGCAGCCCGCGGCGGCGCACCAGCTGGTCTTTTACTGCTTTCCTTCATCTTCTGTGCTTCTTCCGGCTGGTCTGGAGCTTGCCCGACGCTCTCTGTTGCCCGTCTCGCGCCCTCTGTGTCCGTGTCTCGTTACCTTGGAAGGAAGGATAGCGATCCACGATGTTTGTTCAACGGGATGATGTTACGGGTCTCCAGGTGCGTCTGGCAGCTCACTACGCGTCCGACGCGTCCAGGAATGACCGGGTTGTGTCGCAAGCAGCAGCCCCCGCAGGACCTCACCGAGGTCAGGGTCTTCCTCGCGTTCCAGATCACGGGAGGTATCGGCCTGCTCGCGGTCCTCCTCACAGCGCTGTTCGCCCCGAAGGTCTACCGGCACTTTACGTGGCTCAACTTCTGCATAACGTGGTTGATATACTGCATCTCTTACATCTTGCTGTGAGTTGCGTCGCTTTGCCCTCGAAGTGCTGGCCTGACCCTTCTATCCGAACGAAGGGCCTTTACTGGGCAGCAGACGAGCCCGAAGCCTCCCTCGTACCCCATATGCCTCACGCAAGCTTCGCTGATCTACGCTGCACCCGTGCTGTGAGTAGATCTTTTCTCGCAAAAACACCGGACTCTTGCTACATCGTCGCGGTGCTGACGTCCTTCTACCAGTGTCGCGATGTCCACGTTCGCACTCGTGCTCCAGCTCTGGTTCACGCTCTCGAGCGCGATGCAGCCTCCGAAGATGCAGAAGACCCAGCGTGATTGCTTCCGTAACACGATCGTACGTCCACGATCGCTCACAACTCGACACGCTGTCTGACCCCTGCGCAGCTTCTGGTGGGCCCGTACGTTGCATGGCTCGGCTTCGTCATCGCCATCCTTGTGGTACGTCACTCCGTTGTCCACAGCCTCGTCCGACAGCCAATCTCGGAGAACAGATCGGAACACTGCACCCAAACACCGTCTCGCGCGCAGGCCATTTTGTGTACTGCACCATTGACGGCGGCAAGGCGTGAGTAGGGGGATTGACCGCGCTTTTCGCCTTGCTCATCTGATCGGTGCATTCTCCCCGTTCGCAGCGGCAATGTGACGGCCATCTTCGTCGCTGTGGTCCTCCTGGTCATGGTCGGTCTCGATAGTACGTGTCCTAGTTTTTGCTCCACATGACGCGTCTCACATCACACCACAACAGTATACATCGCCACGGTGCTCTATAGGAACTGGCGGGCCCTGCGCGGCTCAGACCGTCCGGGCCAACTGCCGTTCTCGCTCATCCTGCGCGTGTCGATCTTCAGCTTCGTGTGCGTGGTCGGCATCGGCTGTGCGTTCGTCTTCCTCTCGAACGTGTCGTACTTTGCTGGGAACATCATCATCGCTTTGAGTACGTTGGTCGATCCTTGCCCGTCGTTCTGCGGGGCTGATATGTATGCATCCTCAGTGCCTCTGATCGCGTTCCTCGTATTCGGGACACAAAAGGTCGGCCCGTCTTCCATGACACATAGTTGTCCATCGCTGACCGCGTCATGCAGGACATTTTGGACGTGTGGCTCTTCTGGCGGCGCTGAGAGCATCCGAGCTCTCCGTGAGCTCAGCTCCAGGCCGGTCCTTTTCTCTTTGTACACCTGCGTTCTTTGCCCTGTACATATTTATCGCGCATCGCTCCTCCTCACTTCTCACTTCCTCCGTCGTCGCGCTTTCACCTCATTTCGCTTGGTTGTATGTACTATTACGGAGCGGCGCCCCTCGATTGAGTCGGGAGGCGTCGCGGGAGGAGGACCATGATAATGAGATGAGATGAGACGAAGATCGCTTGTGTTCTCGCTCGTTCGGGCTGCAAGTTGAGAACCTCGAGAGACGACTTGTCGTATGTGATCCTTCCTCTCTCCGCTCGAGGCTCGTTCTGAACGGCATTGTCCACAGGTTCGCTGGCGCAATACAGCCTCGATATCATCTCAGACGGCCCATCGGTCAGTGGGGTGCCTCACGAAGGGCGTGTATTCTTGTGTGCATTACAACTACGATCTACGGTACGTCCAGTTCCCGGCATGGTATCGCCCTCCTTGCAGCGGAGCTAGCAACTCTCCGCCACTTCGTCGTCATCTCGCCCTCTCGTCGTCCCCTGCAACCCGCTACAGCCCGCTGACGGCGTCCAACTCCTACCAAAGCCCAGTTTCGACGACAGCGCGCCAAACGCGCTCTCGTAGTCCTTCGGCTGCGATCGCTCCTGCGCCTCCGTCACCTGCGTGCTTCGGACAGGGACGGATGTCACCGGACCCCAGCCGTACTGCGTCTGCAGGGCGCCGAATGCCGCCGAGTAGTCTTCCATCGACGTGAATGACGATGATGGTGTGGGTCGCAGCGGCGTGGAGGAGGATGCGCTCGCCGTAGTGGTTACGGAGACCATGGTTGGGGTGGAGGTGATAAGTAGTGGCGGCGTGCGTACAAGGTGAGCAGTCACGATGTTGGTGCAACTGCGTCTGCTCCTGCTTCTGCGCTCTGGGTAGCTGAGATTATGTTGCAGGATTGCGGACGTTCGAAACTCCACTCCTGAGCCTCGCACACGCTGTTTTGCGCTATTCACCGCAGCCTGGTCCACCTATGGATTTCAAAGAGTCAACTAAGTACCCATCAGGAGCTTCGACGTCGGACGCGCTGGCGCTGTGCTCGCCACCTTCAAGTTCGCGCTACCGCCACTCGAAGATGCCCTTCGACGTGTCCAATGAGCGGCCCCGGGGCACGGTCATCGTCGTTGATCAAGGCACCATGGCGTCCTTCCAATCGAGTCATGATAGCAATACAGTACATGCCTCCAAAAGCCGCCCATGGCCAAGTATCTCAGAAGCACGGCCGCACGGGCCCTGGTACAAGTATCGATAACGAATCAAGATGCTCTCCAGTGCAAATTCCTGTCACTGAGGCGGTCGTCTGCAAATAGCTCTCCATGCCCCTGTCTGCCGCGAGGAGGATGAGGCGGTCCAGACGAGCCACCACGAGCCACCACGAGCCACCACGAGCCTCACTAAGAAAGACACACATATCATTCGAACGTCGACGCGCCCTGAAAATTTTGCAGTCGGCTGCGTTGGAGGCTATGTATGTCGTACGTGCGCTCCTGCTTCGGATATGCTTGCCAGTCATGGAAGCTGCACTCGGCGGCGGCGTCCTCGGGATGCCGTCGCCATTATGTCCGGGAGTGGGCTCGAGGGTCGCACGCTTCGACTCTTCGAGGCCGGCGATGCACGGAAGTTCAATGCTACTCAATTGTCAAGCCAGCTTCCAGCGGCCCTGACGCACAGCTCGTTTTCAATAGTATTGACAGGCTGCGCAGGTGGGCCTTCTATCCATCATGCGGGTCCTTCTTGAGAAGCAGATACTAACGCTTCGCTACTAGTTGCTCGCCGTGGTTGATTTCAGCCGAGGAACGCGGATCCGTTGTGCATGAGTTACATCTTCTGCCAGTGTGTGTGAGTAAACTGTTCGTGAATCCACGGTCCAATTTCTGAACCTTGTTGTACTAGTACAGTCACACATCAACGGGGATCCTCTATGGAGCGACATACAGCCTCGTCGGAGTCGCTTCTGCGGCCGAGCTGCAGCGGCATGTAGGGGGCATACCGCACTTCTGAGCTCGGTGCTGAAAGACCATGTCATAGAAACTCCCAGCACGGGTCCCTGGTGCACCGGGCTATAGCGGCGTACAGCGGCGGGCGTAGTGAACCGCAATCGTCCAAAGGTGTCCCGTGTTGCGCCATGGGCGGCGTACAAGTGGTCGATAGCTCTCCTCCGTGCAGCAGCGCTTACCCTTGTGCACGCCTATCGCCTGGTGCAAAAGGGATAGGAGCTTGCAGTGTCCTGCTACGTACCAGCACCAAGATGCGAAACGTGCTCTGTCTAGCACAGTGAGTGACCGTGCCTCCATATTTCGATCGCCACCCAATTGTCATCTCATGCGAATCGTTCAGCGGGATTATGAATGACCACGCTCTCAGCGGGAAGAAGGGCGTCTTCGAAGCTCACACACGACCCTTGGCGTTCAACCATATGTGACAGGCATGCTCGTCGCTGGCCCGACGAAGGCCTTGTTGTCGGGGGTATCGACACGATAAAAGGCGCAAACCCCATCACTACTGAGGATGTATCAGGCCCCCTCCCATCCCCTCCCCATCTCCTGCCACGGACGTGAATCAACATGCCGCGTTCAGCCAAGCTCAAGGCCTGGGACATCTATGCGAAGGAGCTAATCGACCTCGGGTACGGTCACCCCCTCTGGATCCCGGAGCCTTCGCCCGAGTCCGGCGAGGTGCAGCTCGGGGATGTGGGCTACCTCAGTCAAGGGAAATTCTGCTTCTTATTCAACTGCATGCGCGGCGCAGATGATCAGGTTAATCGCAGAGGCGTTCCCGAAGGCTTCGAGGTCTTCATACCTCCCGATGGCCCTGTGGAGGAGTCTGCGAAAAATATCCGCGACCACATCCAGAACAAGCTACTCCTCTCCAATAACACGCGTTTAGTAGAAGGCGAAGCGCGCATCTCTCTTGGGCAAGTATTCGTCGCTATCGCCTGCTTCATCATGCCTGACGATTCATCCAGCATCGACCCTCTCGCTCATGTTGATTTTGCGACGAGCTACGAAGTGAAACAGAAGACCGGGGCGTGCCTCGCACTCAAACGCCATGCTCATCAGACCAGCCTGCACTGCACCGAGGCCATCGGCCAGTACCTGCGGGCACACCACCTCCGGTGGCTCACTTTCGCGATTGAGCGCCGCGGCCGCAAAATCGACAGTCAACACATACTGTTTGTCTCCGGGTTCGTCAAGACGGCCGTGTGGGGTGTGGGCGCGTTCAGACACGAGAGCTCTTCTGCGGCTCTGAATATCGATGTTGGGGCCATGTTTGGGGGCGGACCTGTGTCGGCGTCCGCCGGAGGCGCGATGTCGCTGTCCAACTGCAGCGCTCCCATGTCTCTTCATCGGAACGGCCCCGCAGATCGCCTCCCTTGGAACGACGACACCCTGCACTCCGACGATCAATGTATCTTCCTTCAGTACGCTCATCTCAAATATCGCTGGCCTATCGGCACACTCAGGCCGCTATCTTCGTCCACGAAGACATATTCATTTGTGAGTCTAAGCCCCGTGAAAGATGACGACATGAGGAATAGTTCCTTGGGCGCGGAAGGCACCGAAGCCCACGGGGCTGATAACTCCGATTTCGCAAACGAGGTGGGTGCTTCGCTCTGTCAGTAGGCACGAGACGCTCATAACATCGCGTAGAGCTATCGAAAGAAGCGTCGGCTGTCGCCATACGAAGATCATGTCCGGCTCAACATACGAGACCCCGTTTCCAGTCACGAGGAGTCAAGCTTAGGCCTGTCGTCGCAGTCGCTGCCAATTTCTCCGACCTTCTCACAACGGCAGTACGGCGTACATGGACCCTCTGAAAGCTTTGTTGGAGAGGTGCTTGCTCCGCTTCTCACATGACAATGGACCGGTACCTAACGCGAAGTGTCGCTCAGGTTCAGGACGTCGATGCCGCGTCACGTCCGTGCCCGCGAGATGTACTCGATAGCGCGGTAGCCAACAGTGAGCCGTCTGGCCACCGGGTCGCTCTGCAGGAACGCGAAGAAGCCATTGAAGTTAGCGATGGTAACGGCTCAGGAGACGAGGTGTGTGCTCGCATCACGGGCGAGACAACTCAACAGTTACTTACTTCGCACCATGCACAGGATGACTCGGAGGACGACGAATTGGACGAAGTTGACGAAGTCGCATTGGACTACATCCTTGCGGTACGCCTCTCGACTCTTCGGTGCCGATTAGGTTTCACACTCATACTATGACGCACAAAGCACTCTGATTGCCTCTGTGCGTGTGCTTCGACACAAGACTTGTACCTTTTTCGGCAGGTGAGTGCCTGCGCTTGTATGCACTTGAATGAACGCTGAAGCTTTGCAGGCTCGGCATGTGCGGGGGGAAGCACCGGACAGGAACTGAAGCGGTGTTCATGCGGCCTGACCCCACATCGTGTTCGTGAATTTCCTGCCTCATCGAAACCTTACACTCATGGTGGATCAGTGGGCGATATCGGCTTTCTAGGACTTCCGCCTGGAAGCACAGTTTAGCTGGACAACATCAACTCGCATGGCAGTCTTTTCTTGCCGCATCTCATCTCGCTGCGCCTCTATCTCTCAGACGTCAGCTCACTTTACATCGTTCAGTTATGTTTCAACCTCCCCCCTCTTTCTTTACCTGAATGTTTCTGAGGATTACAAAAAAGCCGATGAAGCCGACGAAGAAGATGAAGCAGATGGAGCAGGGGATATTCTTTCTTTTTGTGAATCCATTTGTTCGAGGACATGTACGGTCATGAACGAACGGTCTCGTGATTATGCTCCGTGATTCCATCCAACTTGCATCCAACTTCAGGATTACGTGCATTTGCAATCTAGGTAAAGTCAATGCGGTACTGTCTTGCACCGCGCATACAGGACTGGCGGGATCGGCCTTTTGGACCTGTCGAAACCGAGGCAGACCACAATCAGGCAGGTCTCAGACAATGATGCTCGACGAAGGGGCATGTACACACAAGGTGTAGACGTGAGATTATGACATTATCATACAGCTCGTACCGTCATAGGATAGGATACGCCGCTCAGTCCAAAGAATCCTCGCTATGTCATAGGAGTCCGCATTCAAGTCAGGCCGAGACGGGCTTTGGGTTCCAAATCTGGAGATGCAGGAGCACATCGTTGCACTCCGCCAGCGACACCTACCACAACTCGCATCAGCACAAGCACCTCCAATCAAACCCGCGCGCAAGGCAAAGACCAAGTACTCACCACCACACCGCGCGCAGCCCTGCCCAAAGTAACACAGTTGCCGTCCGCGTTCGAGACCGTGGCAGGCGACTCGTTGACCGTCCAGAGCTGCGTCGCGTCCGCGGGGTCGCAGTCCGCGATGTAGAGCGTCTGGTTCGCAGTGCTGGGCACGACGCCGTTCGCAGTGATGCAAAAGTCCCCGTACGCGATCTGCGTGGGTACGCCGGTGCCCTTCACGGGGAAGAGCGCGGTGATGTCCGCGGAGGAGCCGTCGCCCGCAAGGGCGGCGACGAGGTTCGCGCCGGGCGCGGCGAACTCGGGCGCGAAGACGAGGGAGGTGTCTGTGGTGTCGTGAGGTCGCGTTCGTGGTCGTTCTCATTACGGGGTGTGCAGCTACGTACTTTGGCTGGAGTAAAAGTGCGCGGCGGTACCTGCGGGGATGAAGTCGGCCGCGACGAAGGGCACGACGGCAGCGACAGCGGAGAAGAGGGCGGCGAAGGACTTCATGGTGACGCGCAAGTTGTAGTAGGTGTAGGTGATCTTGAGTACTGTGGAGACGAGGACCGTGCTGGTCCTCGATCGACGTGCCACTCTTTATACAACGAGGAGGTGCGGATGGTTACGCCGGGCGCTGAAATAGGTCAGTAGGCTCCCGGCTCCGTCCTCGATCGGGTCGGGCTGTAGGGCTGAACACGCCGCCATCATGCATGTGCTCGCCGCGTGCGGTGGTTGGATGGCCGTACATGCCTGGCCAGGCGAGGTGCAATGCGACGGAGGTATTAATTGTGGTGCGTACATACTGATCGTTGTTGCTGTGATAGACCGGACGGAGGAGGAGGAGCAGTGGTGGAATTTAGGCCCCGACAGTCTCAAACTACCTTCCGTGCTGTGCTACTGTATGCCGAGGTTGAGGTTGCTAGTGTGTAGTACTAGGAATACGGGTCGATGCGCACGTCCGAGGCCCAAGTTGAAGGGCCTACACTTTGCGCCGACGGCAGTGGTGCGTTGGTCGTATGGCAACCTCAATATTCGGCTGAGCGTAGCAGCAGGGACAGATTTTGGATGACACACGAAGGCGGGGATTCGCAAAAGACAGAAGAGGCTTGAAGGTTGTATACCGGCATGGACTGAGTTATGTAAGGCAGGATGCGGTCCGCGGTTCAACACACAGTGACATCGTGCAACGGTATATGGCTCCGGGGAAGGAGGGATCAGTTGGAATGCGACGCACCATGAAGGCCTCACTCGTATACACTTGAAACTTCCAGCAGTCCCGGCTTTGCAAAGTTCACTGGATGGATCCCACGACGAAGAGAGTGGGGATGAAGTCGGAGTGTCCCGTGCAATAACGGCTAAGTGCATGCGTGCAGTAAATGCAGTTGGTCCATAAAAGAGTAGGTCATGTTCGCGTAGGAATGTCTCTTCATCGACAGGACGAGGTAGTGCTGCATCCCGCCCTGAAGACGGTAAGAGGAAAGAGCTCGCTGGAGCAGTGGCTATATGGGATCTTGACTAGGTTCAAACTCTCCATGTCGCATGTGCAGTTCCAGCGCACGAAAAAGAACGAAAGAGAGAAGAGCAAGTCGTCGAGGGGCAAGTGCGCGATGCAGGAGGAGGCCGGAGATGGTTGGGAGACGCGTTGTCCTGGCGTCCCGACTCGTAAGCCGCGTCAAACTCTATTTGCGTTGACCTCCACCGTGCCTCCGAGTCTACCACGTCCACATGTACCGACTAGACTCGACACTACTTCTGCGGATTACCAACTGCTGATACTGACACGCCTCACTGTGCGCTGCGGACCCGGAAATGCTTCTCAAGCTGGCTGCGACTAGTATGCTCTGGGGATCGTGCTGAGCGACCCACTGGCACGCCGCGTCAACTCAAGACAGGAGACGGTATTCGCGATGACGTGGATTGCGAGGATATCAAGACTGGTGAGCTTGCCAGTCGCCAGCATTCCATTCCTCTTCTCCTCCTCTCATCTCCACCATGCCGACACAGAAGTCTCTCGTCCTCCCTGCAGCGCAAGCCAACTGGGAGGTCAAAGTCAATGACGTCCCCACCCCCGGTCCCCAGGACGTTCTCGTCAAGATCGCCGCCACCGCCCTGAATCCGCTCGACTGGAAGATCCAGGCGTTCGGCCTGTACGTGCAGAAATACCCGCACATCGCGGGCTGCGAGGCTGCGGGCACCGTCGAAGAGGTCGGCGGCGAGGTGAAGAATCTCGCCAAGGGCGACAAGATGTACGTTCTCTCCTGTATATGTGGCTATATGCGCCCAGTGCTGATGCATTTTGCAGCCTCTTCCAGGGCGACTTCGCCAATACGCATGCGACGTTCCAGCAGTACTGCATCGTCCCTTCGGAGCGGACTTCGAAGGTACACATTGTCCTCTGGTGTCGCTACATGGCAGGCGCCGCGCTAGAACCGGTCGCGAGAAATGATAGGGAAATCTCCATCGGAGCTTGCCTTTCGAGCCGCGTGTTTGGGGGCTGAAAGGTCACATATCCCGCACACCAGGCGGCCGATATAGTCGCCAATTCGGGCACAACGTTTCGGACAGGAGATGTCCACTGCTGACGGAAGTAATTTGTCCGTGAAAGGACACTCTGTTACGCGACCTCCTCGGAGTTCTGATCTGGTATGAGAAGTATCGAAAACGCAGCTTTTTCGGCGACCGAGGATGAACGTCAGATGTCCACGGAAGGCAGGATCAGTCGAGGACGACTCGACACTTCCTTGCGACCGCATTTGAGCGCCTGCCTCCTGTGCTGTATGCTCTTCGATGCCGCGACTGACAAGTTCTCGCAGATCCCGGATAACATCTCCTTCGATCAGGCGGCGTCAGTTCCGCTGGGTCTCGCGACCGTCGCGACCGGGCTCTGGAGCCACCACCCGGACGCCAAGTCTGCGAATTGGCCCGCTCCGTGGGAGCAAGAGGGCACGACGAAGTTCGCCGGGAAGCCGGCCCTGATCCTCGGCGGCGCATCCTCCGTCGGACAGTACGGTACGTCTTTTCGATGCTGCAGCTCGTGGCATCGACCTGACTTGGCGCAGCCATCCAGCTGGCGAAGCTGTCCGGGCACTCGCCCATCATCACCACGGCGTCCCCACACAACGCAGCCCTGCTGACCTCCCTCGGGGCGACCCACGTCCTCGAGCGCTCTCTCGCTCCCGAGGACGTCCTGCGCGAGATTCAGAAGATCACAGGCGGTACGCCGATCGAGTACGTCTACGATCCCATCGCGACCGCGGACACACAGGTGCTCGCGTACGACGCCCTCGCCGCGGGCGGCACCCTCATCCTCACCCTCCCTCCCGCCATCCCGGAGGATAAATTGAAGGACGGCGCTGGGAAGCGGGTCGTCGTGGTGTTTGGAAGCGTGCATGCTCCGTTCAACAGGGCGCTCGGCTTGCAGCTCTGCAGCCGTCTCACCGACTGGCTGCGTGCTGGGGTCATCGTGGTACGTCTGTCTCTCGCGATTTATGGTTGTGTCCGCTTGCTGACCGAGTGCGTGTCTGCCAGCCGAACAGGGTGGAGGTGCTGCTCAAGGGCCTTGCGGGCATCCCGGAGGGGTTGGAGCGGCTGAAGCAGGGCAAGGTCAGCGGCACGAAGCTGGTTGTCCGCCCCCAGGAGACCCCGTAAGGGATTGTGCGCGATTACCGCGGCACCACGTCGATCTCGGCCAACCGTCGTCCTTTCCCGTTCCCGTCTTGCGCTATGATGCAGTTGTGCCTTGTATAATAATATCATATCCACCATAGCCTTCCCGGCTGATGCGGTCCAGAGAGATTCTACGTGAGGTGAGTTCAAGATTTGGGGATGCGTCAGTGGTTAACGGCCTTGATTATCAGTCGAATGTCGGAGCTCGTAAGCAGTCGTCTCGAGTGTGCGGTCCTCGTATTGCCGGTGCCGTGACGCATGCATCACGCGCACCTCAGCGATTAAGCAGCCTTTCGATATGATGTCTCACCTCGAGGTACATACAAAGGCTGTGCAAAGCTGTACAGGCGATTCCCCGGCGCTGATATACACGGTAGGACCCTCGCCTTTCTCCCATCCCGGCCGCTCAGTTACAGTCATGTCATCAACTCAACGATCCAGACGATTCGCCACGGGAGATGTTCTGGCGAACATCATATGTACCCTCGAGGTGCTTCAGGCAACTTCGAACGTCGCTATCAACGTGCCGTTCCTCAATGTCATATGCGGTTCGGTCCTTGGGCTGGCCAGGGCAGTAGAGGTTCGTGTCTTCGTCCTGTGCGAGTCAACACAAGGCATGCTGATTACGGAGAGCAGAAGGCAAGCGGGGATAAGGAACGGTTTGTTCGTCTCGCGCGGCGTGCAGCGGAGCTCTCGTTGCATATCGAGGAGTCCATCGAGTCGGATCCTCACGCAATCGGGGAGGCGCTGCAGTCCAGCCTCACGCAGCTTCATGGGTGCGGTAGCCTTTTTATACACCGAGTGCGAACCGGCTCTGACCTTCCAGACAGGTTGTTATCTCGCATTCGCGGCGATGTCGAGAAACAGCTTCGTCGTACTTCGCTAGACCGCTTCTTTCATAGGGCCTCGATAGCGACCATCCTAGACAATCACATCGACGCTCTCGATAGCGCCTGGCGCGCGTTTGATGTCGGTACCTAGTTATGACAGGAAATTCTGGCCTCCCACTGACCAACTCGCTAGACTGCCTGCCTCATCGCACTTCGTACGAAGATGGAAAGACAAGCGACGTACGATGACCGTTCACAGGTACATCTGGTTGGTCTCAAGGCCTCTCCGCTTTTCTGACCACCGATTTCCTTCCAGCTTCGTCTCTTCCGATGGAGTGATCTCCGTTGTTTGAAGGTTCGCGGGGCGTACCGAGTAGGTTGCCACGACGTCGGCCAGGAATGGGAAGGGAAGTGGGACGGCCGTGCCGTGGTTGTGCGAACGATCCGACAGTCAAAATCAGACGAGGTACGTCGTCTACATCCCACGTTCGCTGCCGCTGACCGATCTACAGGCCGACCAGGCCGACTACAACACGCTGGTAACATACTACCCGAATGTGTACGTGCTTCCATTGTGAGATCTCGGGCCGCTGATACATCTGGAACCCAGACATCATCCATACGTAGCGCAAGTCCTGGGATACTCGCATCCATTGCTCTCCGAGCGGTTCTATGTCATGGATACAGGTATGGGTACCGTGTCTGACTTTCCAACCCCTGCGCTGAATTCATGCAGGAGTGATGCCACTCATGCATCAGTTTCGAGGCAAGGACACGTTGAGCCGTCTAATCCTCTGGTTGCAACACGTCAGTGTTCATATTGTGTTTCGCAACTAATGTCGGACACTGACCACCAGATAGATCATCGACTATCAGGTAACTGCTCCAACTGCAGCGTCCCCTTCGTGAGCTCAATTCGGTTTCACAGGATGCGTATCGCTATCTCGATGAATTGGGCCTCCCGGCCAGCGACGTAAGTGTATTCACCAGTATCCATGCAATCTGCACTGAGCAGAGTAACCAGTGTCACAGTCATGATCGCTGCCTCCCTTCTGCAATGCTGAACGAGGAGGGAAGGCTCATCATCGATGCCTCCGACTTCGAGGAGTCCAACCTCGGCTGCTTCCAATCCCGTCTGCGTGCTATATGCGATGAGGTGAAGCGCCGATCTGTCTGCCCTTTAGTCTCAGTACTCATTAGCCTCACAGGACCTCGGCGCACTCTCTCCCGGAGAGGGTAAGTGCACTTCAGGCCATGCGGTCTGGCGGCTATTCTGACTACTATACGCAGACTTCGCCAACGATGACGATGTCGCGTCGCACGCTTCCGCCCTTCTCTCGCTGCTGCGCTCGAGTACAGGAAAGGCTGGTAGCTCCATTGACGTTGAACCGTTCATCAACTCCGATTTGGGAAACATATGGGCATCCCACACGTTTCAGACAGAGGTCGCTGCTCAATGGGGTGATTATGGGTACATCAAGCGAGACGGTCGCTCGGAGTCATTCGTTCGACTTGGCCATATCTACGATCTGGTACAGCCGANCGGTCGCTCGGAGTCATTCGTTCGACTTGGCCATATCTACGATCTGGTACAGCCGACCGGGAAAATCACTACTTTCCTGCTCAAGCGACCGAACGGAGACGATTGGAGACCCGCGGACGACTACCCTTGGCCGGAGGATGTGGTCACGTAAGTGGATACGATATGTATCCCGCGGCGTTCCTGACAGCTTAGCCTCTCCAGTCATGTATTTGAGCGTGATGGCGACATCGAAGAGATTGCCGTTGTCCGGACACTGCCCGATGACTGCGAGTACCACGACTTCTTCTGGAACCATGCTGAGTCGGTTGCAAATCGACATGGAGTTCCTCTGCATGACGTCGTGCTCTGTAAGTGCCCGTTCTGCTACTTTGGTGGGGCTTGACTGACAGTCCTGTGCGCCATCTAGTCGAGGAAGTGTTCCATTATGCAGGTGCCATCTATGAGGACGGCTTCGAAGGAGGTATGAATTATACACGCAATCTAACGAACACCTGGCTCATGGTACCGCTGCCAGAATGTCCGTCCAAGCTGTACTTCCATCAGCGGCCGCTCCTTGCATCCGGAGAGGCTCCGAGCCCGTGGGGTTACTGGTCCCTAGATCCTGAACCCACACCAGGGATATGGCCGACTCTCAAACTCGGTGGAATCGAACTGACTTGCCGGTAAGCCTAGATGCCAACTCGTTGCTCGACTGTGCTCATGAGCCACGCATGCGGGTAGGGTGCGGTGCAATTATGCCCGCGTGTCCACCTTCGAGGCCGAGGTGCTCTCGTACCTGAACCACCTTCGCGGACACGGCCAGGCGGCCAAGCACTGCCCTCCTATGACTCGCATCGAAGAGCAGGACTCTTGACTGAGGGTCCTCACCACCTGTCTGCATGATTTATATTGCGCGCCCTCTTTTCGACGCTCATTAAACTTTACGGCAGCGCCCTCCTATCAACCATGGCAGCAACAAGGTCTTGCTTACGGCATCTCTGGAGCACGTTGCTGCATCATGACTTTATATCGCGTCCCATCGACACCGCCACTATATCGCGACCTCTCACGAACCGCCAACCTCGGGCTGGACTCCCTCCGGTCTGGCCAGGACTTCCTCAGACTATATAACGTCTACTCTCCGTCTATCCCACACCTCCCCACTCGGATGGCGCGTACTCTACATCGCCGCGCAGAGAAGGCACGTGCGACGCGTAAGAAGAAATCGACTAGCTCCAGCACGACGCCGACAAAGCCCACCGCCCCCGCCGCTATCCCCGCTGCAGTGTTTCCTACCTCTG
>WJSG01021346.1:0-11385 GCA_016618145.1 Sanghuangporus lonicericola
AAGCGGGCGAGGATGTCGTCGATAGTGTCTAGCGATCGACTTAGCTTTGGGTACTAGTCACAGAGCGACGTGGATACTCACCGAAGGGCTCGGGGACGAGACCATCAGGGGCAGCCCGCGTAGCATCCTTGCGGCCGAGCATGAACTCGAGCTGAGGTGCACCAGGGCACTGAGCGAGCGCGACGGCGCCCGCAAATTGAATGCTACGAAGCACGTAAGCACCGGCACGGACAGAGGACAAGGATGGCATACAAGTCAGCGGCCGAGATGTTGTGCTTGGCGATGAAGGGCTTCTGCAACGCGACGATCTCGTCGGTGCCTCCGTTTGCGTGGAAGGCCGTCTCGATCTCGGAGAAGAGAACGATGGAGCCGTCGGCGCCTCCACCGGCGAACTGGCCGCGAGCCTCAGCTGCGGGCGAGAACGCGACAGCGTCGTGGAAGGTGAGACGGAGGGATTCGTGGGCCTCCTCTGCGCACTGGTTGTGGAAGAGGTTCTCGACGATGTCGTCGCGGATAGGGAACAGAGCGCAGCACGCCGCGTTCGTCGCGGTGTTCTTCCCATCCGGGCATGCAACACGGCGCGTAAGCGCAGCTACCGGACAGCTAGCAGTAAGCATCAAGGAATATTGTCAGCAGCACCAGAGGACTCACCGCTGGCCACCTCGAGACTTGCGACGACGGCGAGGATAGAGAGGAGAGCCTTGAAACCCATGTCTTACTTCTGTTGACGAAAGCCGAGTTCGCTGAGGAGTGAAGGACGTAGGAGGAGGCTCTTATACCCTGACGGACTCTGCAGATGAGAAGGGCGGTCACTTTCTGCATCGTTCTGGGGTGTTTGCATGGTCAGGATGAATCAATGGGGCATGTACGTCGACCTAAGTCGACCAATGACAACGCGAACATTTGCAAGTTTCGGTGCCGTGCGTTCCTGCCTGAACCCGCATAACGGGAAGCGGAACACATCCATGCAGTCTTCGTGTCGGAGAGCGTCGCCAACAAGACCAATGGACTACTCCAAACCGGATCCTTTTGGACGGTATCGGGCCCGCCCACACGACCGTGGCTCAGGACGCTGACGGTTCCGCGGCTCCCTGTGAAGAACGCGAGGTAGATGGATGCTATGAAGGAGAACACCAAGGTCAGCAGGAAGCATACGACCAGGCACCATAGAAGACGTACCTTGCAGCCCGACACGGCTGTCTGCTCTAAGTATAGCTGAATAAGCCCAGCCAGAGGAGCCTTTCATACCACCACTGTGCAGCCACAGCCGTGGCGGGCGACGAAGACAGTATCCGCGGATACCATCGCCGTGGGCGCCGCGTGGTTCTCAGTCAAGCGTCTTCGTGGGAGGGAACTAGCCGAAGGAGTGGTTTGGGGCCGTCGAGGAAGGAATGCCAAGCCAAACTATATGCATATGTTGTTCTCAGGATGCGGCTGTGTCGCCCTGTCGCATGGTACGTAAGCGTGGAAGTCCTGTTAGGTCAGGAAGGCAGGATAGAACAAAGTATCGCGATATCAGGTGGTCGCTCGTGTGTCCATGATCACGGCAATCGCTCCCAGAGTGGCAGATATACTCTCAAGCTCGACCTGATCGTCGCTTGCAATGCCGCCTTGCCTCATTCAGTATCACGGCTGCGTCTCGAGCCCAACACGCGATACACTCGGAGGAAGACGTACCGTACATTCTGCAAATAGGCGTGTCCGCCGAGGCACAAATACGCCGGTGTCTGCGATCGCGACCTCATGCGCGAGATTCGGGATATCCTTGCAGTCTCAAGGGCGCATGGGTCGAGTGTAAGATAGGGCGAAAAATATAGGATGGTGAGCGCGCATGAGGTCGCAGGGATGAAGTGAGTTAAGTCGAGGCGAGATGCCGGGTGGAAATGAATCGAAGCAGTTGCGCTGCTCCAGTGCGAGCGCCTGGCGCAATGCCTTCCCCACGTGGGCCGCACACGATTTGTTCAGGCCAATGATGGTGATGACTGCGATTGGGGGAAGCATTTGGCTTGTGGCGTAGACGGCGATGTAAGATGAGAGGCATCCTGCGAGGATGAGCGGGGGAACGTCCTGATCGGACGAGGACCTGAGGCCGAGAATGCTCTCCCGATACACAGACCGTCATCGCCCGCCAAGCGTTGACTGTGGCAGCAGCTTCGTCGGGTAATTTCACATGCTGGGTAGCATAAGAACAGTCCGTGAACGCGGAAGGGACATACAGTCACCTGCTCGGTGTGTCGTTGCTTTCGCTCGGATACCTCTCCTAACGACTCGTACGTACGAAGTACTTGCAGCCGAGGGCGTGAACGCTGCCAGAAGATCATAGCCGAGGACAGCGCCAACAAGGAGAATGGGAGAGGATGACGGGGAAGATAAGTCGGGCGAGTTCGTTGCGGAGGATGCTTTGATCAGGCTGATGATGATGAGGACGAGTGGCACAAGAGGTAGACAATGTATGATGAGCGAGTGTTCTCGAAGGAGCAGTCTCTATCGAAAGGGGCCTCTGGTTTCGTACGTCTACACAACATACTCAACGCAGTGTGATGAGAAGATAAGCGAACGACTCACCGGTCGACTCTCCCTCGAATCGCGTCGCGCAAGTGTAACATCGCCGTCCTCAGAGACGTCGACGAACAGAGCCGAGTGAACTTGACTGCAGAAGGTATCGGCGTCGTGTGTTGTACGTCCTCCTGGGCAGCGAGTGTGTGTCGATAGCGAATTGAAATATCCGATAGTCGTTTTCAAGGAATGGTCGCACTAGGCGATGCACAACACGATCTTGATTACAGTCGTGTGATATCTTGCAATACGGAGGTAAGGCTTAACTCACCAAAAGCTCAGACGATAGATATCCTCCCTCTACATTCCCTCTAAAGCGACTCAATTCCCGTCCCATAGGTATGCTTGAGAGTATGAGGGCTGTAGCTCGGATTCGACACGTAAAGCCTCGAGCCACCCCCCGGCGATTAATTGACCAAGTTGCTGTGTACTTCACGTAGACTTCGTACCACAGAGGTTCCTTTCCAGATGTGTCTGCATTGTATGGGTCCTTTAAAGGACGATGCGGTCGCGCAGATGGCCCAGTTGTCGGTTGCGAACTTGATCCTACTCGGGCCTGCGAGGCTGATCCCTGTCACGACTCGGACTCGGGAACCAGCTCGACGCGGCGCCGACGGCCACAAGACCAAGATTCGCCAGAAGTAGGAGCATAGCAGCAACATCCGAGTTCGATAGAGGACGAGAGGATGAAGCCATGTCAGATGTCGTGGTAGCAGGACGCAGGACGCAAGGTGCACGCTGCGCGTCAAGTCCAAGATCAAGCGCTAGGCGCTGACAATGTGCCGTTACCACGAGGCTACTGAACTTCATGCGCGTGAACGACCGCGATCGAACGAACGCAAATCGCATCCCATTCGCGGGAGTTCCATCCGGTTGCGTGAAGTAACAGGCCTACAAGTGATATCATGCTAGGTACGGAGGTAAGTAATGCTGCGAAGATCTCATTACAACAAGTCCAAATAAGTAGGCTGTATTACATGAGCAAGAGGCGACACCGAGCCAGAAGAAGTACGGCTTCCGGGTACGCGGCAGACACGCTTCAGCTCTAGAGTAACGCAGCGCAGCTAGTCAGCCAAAACTTCCAAAATGGAGAACCTAGTACACAACAAGAGCGGGATTGGCAGGGAGCCGTGCAGTCTAGGATGTTCAACGAGTCGAGAAGGTGACCGGTGTCAACCGCGAGGGGCATCCGACGATACGAAGCCCAGTTGAGAGTAAGCACCAGTGCGAATTCCAGCGAGTAGCTCCCTGCTGGCGGTCTGCTGTTCGAAGAATCTCCCGAGATCCTTGAATGTCTTCGGCGGGGCAGCATTGCTGCCAGTCGCACCCTCGAGCGCTCCAGCGAGAAGAGTGGCTAGGTCGCTCGTGCGAGGATCGGACGGGAGGAAGGATACCCGCCGCGCTCGTCCTGTTCGCCACGACATGAGATCAGCATCGTATTGCGAGGGCATGGGGAGACGCTCATGAGGCTGCCTAGGCTTGAGCCTCCTACCTATCATGTCCTGCAGCCTTGGAGCTATGTTCATATCGTCTTCGCCACCATAGGAGTCTTGTTCGCGTGCGTACGTGGGAGCCTGGAGGGTAGACGAAGATCCTCGATCGAAATCCACTTGGCGAGCCGAATCTTCCAGCCTGATGAGGAAGGAATTGAATATGGATGGGGTCGCTTCCGAGTGTGGGGAGTGTGAGACTTCTCGCACCGCCGATGGCGTGGGTGGGCAGAAAAGTAGCAGCTTAGACGGACTGGCTGCTTCACCAAGCATGAGGTTGAGTATGAAAGACCAGGACCTGCCAAATACACACTGCTCGTTCGTCCAACAGTGTTGGATATTGTTTCCAGAATGGTTGCCGAGGTGGTACGTGGACGCTTGGTCTCCTCCTCCAGAACCTCCTCCACGATCTCCACATCTAACGCTTGTCTCGCAGGCCTAGTCTTCCCCGCCTCCATCTCCTCGTTCGCCACCAACAACCCCTCAGTCCCTGCGAAGCCGGTCACCACCTGCTTGATCCCCGGCCCTTCTGATCGCGGCCAATCAGCCTTGGTGCGCTTGCCCCGGAAGTACCGTCTGACCCTCTTGGAGTTAACCCAGTGGCATCCAGTCTGGGTGCGCAATTGATCAACTAGTTCGTCAACCTCGGCATCGCTGGGGTAGCGGGAGATCTCGTCGAAGTATTCTTCAAACGTGCCAACGGTTTCATGAGGTCTTCAAGTCAGCCTACTGAGGGTGCAAAAGAATTTGACGACTCACTCGACAGGATCTTGTATGACGCTGCATTGAGGTGGGGTCCATCTTCACTTGACAGCGGCGCAGCGGAAGGGGGGTTGTAGCGTGGCTTCGGTTTAGCTTTGTGGTGAACGAATGCCATATGATAGAGAAGTGTTGCGCTGAGGTACCCTGATGGCTTTCAGTCAGAGTGAAGCCTGGCGGCAAACAAGATACCGGTCAGAGTAGAGGTTCAACGTTGAAGCGAACAACAGCGAGTACTGGTGAGTAGGCGGCACGTGTTACGTCATGGGATGCCCAGCTGCGTCCTCGATACGAACCTGTAATATACTGTGGACCTCGGTAGACGCACTTCAGATTGGTATAATTAGAGTCTTTGAGCATGATCGCGAGAGTACGACTATCGAGATGATGATAAGTATTAAAAACGGCAAAAAGTGAGGGCGACTAGGCTCGAACCCCGGGAGTCCGCGCATGCACATCTAGCTTGATGCGTGCTTGATTTGTTATATCCAACTGCACGGCAAGGCCCTTACAAACAGCCATCATTTTATCCTAATACCGTCATCGAGAAAGTGAGGACTCTACCAAATTCATCCTCACTCGTGCGAACGACTACCATATTCTCTCTACACCGGTTTAACTCGTGACATTTACGACTGGTGCGATGTCACCCATCTTGCACTGGACGGACTCGCGCTTGAAGCTTGAAGCTTGATAGCCGAGCGGCGAGGGCGGCTGGTAGCCTCGTGCCTTCGCCGCCACCAAGCTGGCGCTTGATCAGCCTTGTTGGCGCCACGTCGCGGCAGTCGACGAGAATCGACAACTTGCGTTCCGACCACGACGATCTCAACCGCTGTAACTGACAGACAGATGTCGATGACCGACAAGTACCATGCAGGAGTATTTGATGAGCCTTAAACTCCGCGTCCGTCTCTCCGGTGCAGTTTCTTCAACCTCCGCTTCCTTGAACAGGTCCCTTCCACATCATTGCACCATTACTCGACGCCTGACACTGCGGTATAGCTTCGAGGAGTCCGCAACACATGGGATCAATGTGGCCACGTCATAGTCTCAGGCCAACGACTGCTATCATGCGGACGGTCCGCTGTTCATCGTCAGTCGGTTTGGCTTTCATGATTTTTTGAACAGCGCATAGTATATCTTCAGGAGTATCTGGCCAACGGACACGATCAACAATGACTCGTATGTGCAGCAGAAGACCGGTGGACCCTGAGAAAACCGTCTCGCTTGGCGTTCTTGCAAGAACCATTCAATACCAAACACTCGGCTGCCTTCCTCCCACGAAGATCCATCGCTGCGAACTGCGAGTTCTTCTGTGCTCTGGATTCGTGGTAAATTCCTCCACGTGTACCCGACGGCGGACAGGCGTGGGCTTCGGGTCTCCTGGTGCTTCCCCACTGAACTACAGCGACCGGCCATCACACTGACGCGGCCGTATATCTGCGCAAGAGCAGCATTTTGAGCGACGTCGATGAGGCTTTGAGCAATGTAAGTAGGTCTGTCTGCCCTGCATTAGCGCGGCAAGCTGGAGACTAAGATTGCGTCAGTAGGAGCCCTCGCAAGTGTCGGGCCCGACCTTCCAAGCGCTGCCCGACCCCGCCAGACGTCTCTTCACCAGGCCAGTGGCGCGAGCACGATATACAAGCTCTGCTGCGAACCATGTCGTCTACGTCCATTCATGATGATCGTCTTCCACGGACTCGGTCCTGCGCCAAGGTAGAGCAAGCGAGCAGCAAGCAGCAAAAGCACCGTCCGCTCCCTGCAAATTCTATCAGAGTATGGCTTGGCATCTCTGCTCGTGTATCTGTTTAAGGTACGCATCCCATTGTACCTGAAGAAACAGTACTCCTCTCCTGACTCGGCCCGTGATCTGCTATCATTTTTCGCAGATGATATCAAACCGCTGCTCTATGGATCCACGGCTCGGTGGATGAGCTATGAAGCCACTCTTGACAAGGCGCGGTCGTGGCATTTTATTGGGCGTGCTACGGCCTTGAGACAACACACCGACTGCCTGGATGTGGGTGCCCGCCGTTGTTTTGGCCGCTTCGTGCGCACGGTACCGAAAATAGCCCAATGGCCGCCATGCGATTGGCTGGGATGTAACCACGCATGTCTCAACGCCCGAACCTGGTGTGTTGCAGAGCGCGGTGGGCACTCCGAATCAACTGACATTGGAGGTATATAAGGCGGTCGAAGTGGACTCAAATGTCCCTCAGAGCATTCAGCATTCTCTGCTCCTCCTTCACTCAATAGGTCAACGGTCATGGCTTTCAAGGCTCTGCTCTCCCTCGTCTCCATCGTCGCTGCCATCCAGGGTGCCAGCGGTACGTTTATCTGTTGACTCGTTCGCTGCTCTTATACTGACACGGCCATCATCTAGCTGCGCTCACCAGGCGCGTGGCCTGCCCCGACGGCAAGAACACCGCGACCAACGCGGCGTGCTGCGCCCTCTTCCCGATCCGGGACGATATCGTGCAGAACCTCTTCCATAATCAGTGCGCAGAGGAGGCCCACGAGTCCCTCCGTCTCACCTTCCACGACGCCGTCGCGTTCTCGCCTGCTGCCCAAGCCCGTGGCGAGTTCGCCGGCGGAGGCGCCGACGGCTCCATCGTCCTCTTCTCTGAGATCGAGACGGCGTTCCACGCGAACGGAGGCACCGACGAGATCGTCGCGCTGCAGAAGCCCTTCATCGCCAAGCACAACATCTCGGCCGCTGACTTGTATGTTGTCCTTCCCATGTTTCCGTGCAGTTGCTTATGTGCTTCTCAGCATCCAATTCGCGGGTGCCGTCGGGCTCGCTCAGTGCCCGGGTGCACCTCAGCTCGAGTTCCGGCTCGGCCGCAAGGATGCTACCCGGGCTGCTCCCGACGGTCTCGTGCCGGAGCCCTTCGGTACGTACTCCCATCTTCCGCGTCACCCGATGTTCTTCTCATGATATCCTTTAGACACCATCGACAAGATCCTGGCCCGCCTGCTCGACGTCGGATTCCAGGACTTCGAGGTCGTCTGGCTGCTCTCCGCACACACCGTCGCGGCCGCCGACCTGGTAGACCCGACGATCCCGCGCACGCCCTTCGACTCGACCCCCGAGATCTTCGACACCCAGTTCTTCATCGAGACCCAGCTCCGCGGCCAGACCTTCCCCGGCCAAGGCGGCGTCCACGGCGAGGTGACGTCCCCGCTCCGCGGCGAGATGCNCGGCGAGGTGACGTCCCCGCTCCGCGGCGAGATGCGTCTCCAGTCCGACCACCTCCTCGCGCGTGATTCGCGCACGGCATGCGAGTGGCAGTCATTCACTAACGACCAGGAGAAATTCGCTGAGACGTTCCCCGACGTCATGGGCCGCCTTGCACTCCTCGGTGTCGACGAGAGCACGCTCATCGACTGCTCGGAGGTGATCCCGATCGCCCCGCCCCTGCCCGCCAGCTCTCGCCCGCACTTCCCCGCTGGCAAGACCCACGCCGACATCGAGCAGGCGGTGAGTTCCTCAGAGCATGTGCTTCTACGCTCAGTTGCTGATCCATCTGAACCTCACAGTGCGCTGAGACGCCCTTCCCCTCCTTCCCCACCGACCCCGGTCCGGCGACCGTCGTCGCTCCTGTGTAAGTCACACTTCCCACATCAAGGCTGCAAGCATTTGCTGACATGCAACTACAGCCCGAACCTCTAAGACACCGTCTCCGCCTGGATAGGGTATATTGGGCCATGTATAGATAGGCTGTATCTTCGTCTCTGGGTGAATACATCAGGTGTATTATGTAGACCAAGCAACCAGTCGTTCGAGATATAGCCGACCACGCTGTGACTCTCGACGTTCTGGTAGTAACCGCGTCGTGTCCTCTCCATGGGCGCAGAAACCGTCGCTTCAGCTATAGCATCTTCCCGGGCAGCGGCTCGGGCGACTCACATTGTACGCTTCCTTCCAAAGCACTGCGCGGTACATCAATGATCTTGTCGAGCTGCGAGCGGGCCATAAGTCATAAGGTGCAATTCTTCCGCACGCCGGAATGGTCGCGACAAGGAGGAATGAAGTGCACAATTGCTCCTGAGGTGCAGTAACTGATTTCTTTGCCGAAGGGGCACAACGAAGACATAGCGGGTGGGGCATCGCAGGTGACATAGCGTACGTACTACAACAGACAACAGACGTGCTAGACATGAGACATGAGGACATGATTTATATGTGGATGCGCCGACAGACAGATGATGGAGACGTCAAGCGGCGGAGAATAATACTGAGACTTCCGACGTGCAATACAGACCCAAGGCAGGTAGAACAGAGTCCGTGTGTCACAATGAGGAGAGAGGGATGGGGTATGCAGATAGCGAATCGACGAGACGTGGGGCCCGCGCCACGCTCGCGAAGGTCATGATAGGGAAGTCGGGGAGGTGGGAAGTCATGAGGTCGTGTAGTCGAAGTCCGGGAAGCGCTCGCCGTAAGGATCGGACGTGATCTCGCCATACCGCGCCGACGCGTTGTCCTCCGGGTACCGTTCGAATCTGCAAGCAGAGATCAGCATACGTGCAGGTCAAGATGGACGACAGAGGTGTGCTCACGCGCTCGCATCACCCTCGCTCGAGATCTTGGGCAGGTACGGAGCCGTGATCTCCCTCTTCAAGAGCTTGTTCCAATCCACCTCGGCGAACCACGGATGCGCGAAGACGTCGCCCGCCCCGTGCTGCATGTTCCCAAACCGCCTGCTCGGCTCTCTCTCCATCAGCTTGAGGATGAGGTCCGTTGCATTGGGGTGGAACGCCGGCCACTTGATACACGAAGGCCCCGTCGCGATCTTCTCGTACAGCTTCACAGGTGCGAGGTCCGGCTCGTGGAAGGGTGGCAATCCTGAAAGCATCTCAAAAATGAGCACGCCCAAGGCGTACCAGTCGACGCTCTTGTTGTAGCGCTCATTGCTGATGATCTGGTAATGCTCGGTATGAATACCAGACTGGGCATGGAATGGGTCGCGAACGTACCTCGGGCGCGAGATAGTCTGGGGTGCCGCAAAGCGTCCAGACAGTGGTGGCGCACTGCTTCGCAAAGCCGAAGTCGGCGATCTTGATGTGTCCATCAAAGTTGAGCAGGATGTTCTCTGGCTTAAGGTCCCGGTAGATGATGTCTTTGCCGTGTAGGTAGTTCAGTGCGAGCGCGACCTCGGCCGCGTAGAACTTTGCGACAGGATCTGGAAAGCGCTGAGGAAAATGGTCAGAAGGATGCGGCAGCATATACGCCTGTCACTCACGTTCGAGCGACGGAGCAGCGTGAACAGTTCGCCGCCAGGAACGAAGTCCATCACCATGTACAGATTCGACGTATCCTGGAATGCGCCCCAGAGGTTGATGATGAACGGATGCTGCACCGCCTTGAGCATCATCTGCTCGTTGCGAGTGTGCGACTCCTGCTTCATGCGCACGATCTTGTCCTTGTTCAAGACCTTGATCGCGTAAAAGCGGAGATTGTGTTTACTTCGCACTGCAGGACGACTGTCAGCATCGGGGTACAGTCCAGAGAGGCATGCACGAGAAGAAAGACAGTCCGAAACTAACGAGTATGTTCGGGATATGCTATGTGCACCGACATCAATGCATCGCCTCAGGGATCTTGGGGAGCCATGCGCGCCACCGAAGCTCCCAGCTTCCTCCCAGCACTTCGCCCATTTGTACGACCGAACCCTCCGTGTCACACTGCAACTTTAAGCAGCTGATTCGCAACGGTCAATGTATGAGGTGAATCAGCGATGGGGCGCCGGAGGGCATGTGTGCGCATGGATGTAAGGCTGGGCTCATACATGACCATTCACTTGTGTCCCGAGCGCTAGCCTATCTCCTCCTCGAGAATCCAACCTTTCGTGGATCGGCTTCCTATGATCTGTAGGGAATGCGATTCCCTACAGATCATACGTTTTACTTTGCCTGGTTTCCCAAAATTGAGGGACTAAATAGCTTAGCGCCCCCCACGCGAAGTCATGTATGAGCCAAACCTTACGAGAGTATGAATTTAACATCAGGGGTGGGGAGTCTCCCGAGCATCTTGACTGCACTGGAGGAAGAGGGACAACAAGAAGCAAATATGGGCGTTCGCATCTGCACACCGAACGGTGCGGTGTCGCGCGTCGACTAACGCCATACGAGACTCGAGTTGCAGCAGTGGGGAGGGGTGTGCTCAAGGGAGACAGTGGGGTGACCGAACTCCCACTGTTTGGCCCATTGATCACGACTTCCACTCCTGCCCGCCTCAACTGCGAGGGCGTACGCGAGGGCCCTGTATGCGTCCCCAGGTTCGTAGGGTACGCTATTCCAGCCGTGTGTGGGAGAGAGGGAAAGCGATTGGCCGGCGGCAGAAGTAAGATGGACGAGAGCGTCCCCACGTCGAGGAAACGCTGTCGCGCATCGCCAGACGAGGCTCGCGTCGCAGAAAAGGGGAGGAGGCACGGATGCTGGATAGATAGGTACTCACCGAGATGTACACGTCCGAAGCTGCCTGTGCCCAGTGTGCGCTGGATGATGAAGTCCGAGAGGCGATACGAGCCTTTCGTGCGGCGGGCCTGGAGCTCCTCCGCCTGCACTGGGACCATCTCCG
>WJSG01021352.1:0-18350 GCA_016618145.1 Sanghuangporus lonicericola
ACCACAGCCTACCCGTGGTAGACCGAGATCAAATATCGGCATACCGATGTCGTCCAAGACTTATCGCAAAGTCAACTGGGTGAATGCAACTCATTCACCTGTCCAAGCCTGAGCAGGTATAGTCGGAGTTGATTACAAGCGAGTGCCAGAAGCAGCGTGTCGTAGTATCATGACAGAGGTATGAAAGTGTGTCGCCACCAATGTGTTGACTGGAGTCTAGGGGCAAAACTATTTGATTCAGGACAGTGATTGGAAACTCACATATATCAAATGAGCTTGACATGAGTTGATAGGCTCGCTGCAGCGATTTTAAAGTTGCGTACGAGAGACCCTGAGGCTAGCTTACTAAGGTACAGTATCATCGCAAACTTCGTGGAGAGTTCAACGGCGCACTTAAGCACCTCGAAGTAGTGCTGTGTTACCCAGTCATGCCCACCGGTTTTGTGATGGCATCAAACGTGCAGAGCTGTGGATGGCTCCAGTTGTCAGCTGCAGTCGTGGAGGAGGTAAGGAGCATCGCCGTCCAGGTAGGCGCGCGCGCTATACGGTTGATAGCCGGACGACATTGACCTCTGCACAGCCTCTGAGTCGCTTCCTCTGCCAGTGGTTGGCCAGTGGTTTGTTCTACGACGTACTTGCTGCTTTCTGAATCTGTTCGCATGTCGCCCTTTCTGTGAGCAAAGTATCCTGCGCCTCATTTCAGGCTCAAGGGCTTCTCCAGTCATGATGCCCACGGAAGTTGAATACTCAATTTTCCATGCCAGTGATGCCGCTTCCGAGCGTTGCGCCGGGCCCTGGGGCACGTTTCAATTACGGCGTTACTGACTATTTGCAAGGACGCGCCAGGATCTGCCACGGTGATCCATTCATATTTTGAGCCTTTCGCAAGTGTCAGATACCATTCTGCCCTGGGCTCGGGCCCATTTACTCTGACGGTGCCATCATCAGAAGGGTGTCATTCTCGACGTCGTTCAGTTATCTGCCACACGGCCTCACACGGCACGGCCCCACTGCAATGCATGCGGCTTCGCCTTGATCTGTTAGTAAAGCATATACGTCACTCGCGCCCAATGTGAGTGTATCTGCTTCCTGCATCGGTTCGTCTTCTTCGTATACCGTTTCCCTCCCGCTGACGGATATGTTTTGGTATATCTTCTTCCTGAGTCGCGATATACTCAGCATTTAGTCCGAGACGGTACTCCCGAAACCGTCAGGGCTTTTGTTCGACCCGTAGATGATACGTAGGTGACCTTGCACGACATGCTGTGAGATCAATGCAATGAGTCCCATACCTGAGATATACGGTCTAAGGCGTTATTGTTCTGGCCTGCGCAATCGCCCAGTGGCTCCCTCCGGAGTACCAATGCCTGCGCAAAGGCCCTACCAGATCACTCACTAGTGCAGGTATATAAGGTGCCGTATCCTCGAGGTGGACGACATTCTCTCCCAATCCTCCCAATCTCTCTCGCCACCTCAGGCTCGTCCCCCAGCATGGGCTCCCGTCCTCTGAACCTCCCTCGCACCACTCCTCTCTCGTGCCTCTCTCACAGACAAACTTTTCAAGAGATCCCTCGGTCTATCCTTTCGGGGCTCCTTTGCCACCTCCCCCACGGGTGGCAGAGAGCCACGCGGCCTCCATAAGCTCCATGGCCATACAGATAACGACGGCAATTCAACGCTTATATGCGATAGCGGTAAGTCACATCCGCCGCCTGGACCGTATGTTACGGCAAGGCTCACCTACCCGCCGTTTCTCAGCGGCTTCATGAGGGGCCGGCAATTGAGCACGAACACCGCCGGACCTATCGGGCTGCTCCGACTCCGTCGAGCCCCAGCAGCTATGTATACCGCATATCGAATTGCGCCGTAACAGAGAACATGAAGACCCTGGTTTGCGGACACGATATTGGGCAGGTTTTGGAGGCCGTACTTCTACCTCCAGTAGAGATCATCGCAGTGCACGAACACCGTGACAGCGGCAGGTCAGTGCGTCTATATCGCCTCTCAGTGAGTGTAGATCTGTTGTCTAGTGCTGAATACTTCTGCTGACCATTCTCTTGCGCCTTCTCCATCGGGAAAAACCTCCCATGCAAATTTGCGATAATTGACAACTATTATCAGCTACTCCGCTATGAAACAATACGGTGTTGCCAATTAGTGCTACGCGGTTGATATGTGCATGCTCACTCCACAGGTCCTCTGATATTTGTCAAAAAAAAAAAAAGACATACGTTCACTATCACAGACAGACGGAAATGGGCATGTTGATAGACCCGGGCTAGACCGTGACGGAGTCGTGGCCATTCAGAAGCACTGGGTGAGACTTACCTCGAGTTCCCGCCCCACATCCCAATCCAAGTATCCCGACAGACTCCAATCCTCGAGTGTTGTAGCTGCCGCACGCGAAACATGGTACCGCAGTGGCAGAAATCGACAAAGATCGAGGAGACCGATGGGCTAGGCTCGTGATTGCATCCAGCATAGACAGATATATACACTGATTAAGGGATCGAAGCGCATACAGATGAGAAGGGGTGCGTAGCTAGCCAGCGTTGAACGTTCATGCCTCAGGCCTCAGGCCTCCTGTGGGTGGGTCGGAGAGAGGGCAAGGAGAGTTGTGGTGGCGAAAAACTCGGAGGCATCCATGAAGAAACCCGTTGCCCGCAAATGCATCGCTGGTGTTACGAGAAGCAGAAGCTTCTTATGACCGAGGACGAGAAGACCTCCAAATCGACGGCGGCGAAGGTCCGTTTCCAGGCGTGCTCGGCGAGCGGGCGGAGGCGGAGGACGCGTTCGTGTGATCGCTCTTCTTTCCCTTTCGGGCGGAGTCTGACGACGAGATTTTGCGGTCCATCGTCCGTCGTCCGTCGTACTTGAGCACTATGCCGAGTTCCGGATGAGGGTCGCCCCAATAGTCGAAACCACCAGCGAAATATCAATCTAGAAGATCGATGACATTGCGCAAAGGTCCGGCGATGGTGGAATGACTCCGTGGACTAGCAGTCTTCGAGAGGCTCGAGCAGCTCTGACGCGGCGTGATGCGTGGAATCGATCATCGTGGCCTCCCGGTCTCTTCATGAGCTTCTCGTCCGGATGGCCGTTGACCTGTCCGTCTTGCGGACGCTCAGCAAGGCCGTTACTCCTGACAGACTAGGGTGGGATGTGCTGCCGACACCGGTAATGCAAGTACGTCGAGGATTCCCGCACCGCCGCCGCCGTGAGTTTGTCCGATGCTCGATAAGCGACGCTATTTGCTCGAAGTTGATCGGGGTATGCCGAAGGGTCACTGAGCCGAGGAAGCAATGGAGGAAGGCGGGGTAGGGAGGTGGTCGAGAAAGGGGGTTCCAAACCACAGCGACAGAGACCGCCTGCGCGAATCCCGCGAGTACTGGGACCAAACCACACTGTGCACGGTGTCATGCACGGCATCGTCATGAGACATTGAGCGCGGTCCACTAGCCAAGATCTGACAGGAGCTGTGCGTTAGTGCTGCGAGCTGAATGAAGTGTGGCTGAGGGTACTCACCGAGTCAAGGGCGGCGCGCATGTCCGCGGGTGTTGAATTCCGGGACGGTCGAGCTTGAGTAATGACGATAACCGGAGCTGGGGTCATTTGGACGCTATGCTCGGCGAGAGCTGTCATCCTGCGACGACAGGACGATCCGCGGTACAACTGATAGACCACGTCGTGGAGGATCACTGCCTGGGGCCGCATCAACGACGGTGGCAGTGGCGGGTTGCCCGAGTGCTAGACGGTGACCTCGAGCCCGGGCACGCCCTTGCAGATGAGGAGGACAAGCGATGTGAGGGGCTCCGGGAACCCGTGTGACCCTTTGCGTATCGATGCCCAGTTGCGGAGATCTACCGTATTCCAATCCATCCGCCACAGGTCACCCCAACGCACGAGTATCCCTTGCCCTGTTATCCATCCAGAGCGGATGTCCGTGAAGCGCCATCCTCTGCCCGATTGCAACCACCGCGCCTCACGTCGACCCCCCGGCAGTTCGGTGTCTACCAAGGTCCGGTAGGTTTGTGACGACAGGAGCCTGAGTGAGCTGCGAGAGAGGAAGGCCATCCGTCGAGGCCACACAGCTCGCTGTGGATGTGTTGGTAGCCTGGAGGAATGCGAGAAGAGATGTACTCACTGTTCCCGTACCGTTGATTGCTGTGGGAAGCTTTGGGGAAGCATCAGTATTGCAAGGACGATAACTCAGAGTGACCCTGTACTTACTGTGATTTCCTCCACCGTATAACCGTCATCACTTATGAACGGAAGGGCTCCAACCTTGAGGATGGTCTTGATCCTTGCCAAGTTCGCTGCGAGCACAAATGCTGCAACAATCCCGTCAGTTTCACCAGTGCTGCGTACGAAAGGCAGAACTGTTTACGCTTGAGATCGCTGAAGCTGTCGGACACGTTGTGGGATAGCTGGCTGATCGCAGTGGAGTTTCCTGCTACGATCCGTACGATAAGTCCGAGACCACTACATACGAAATACTCGCAACCATACCTGAATAACTGATGATCACCGTATCTGTGCTTAGCAGTGCGCCAAAGAGTGGTTGGAGGGGAATCGTAAGAAGAGAAATGGGAACTGCAAGAGTGACCAGGAACTCCCGACGTCTGAGCGAGTTTGAAAAGACAGCAATTCTGGACTGTCGAGGCGCTGCTACAGAAGAGCACATCGGATACGGCGATGGACTAGGCGGATAAGTGGTTTGAGAAGTTTGTCTGTGAGAGAGGAGTGGGAGGGAGTTCGGAGGACGAGTGGCCATCCTGAAGAAGCGGCTCAGCTGGCGAGAGAAGTGAAGTGGGTGAGATGAAGCTGTGAGCCAACTCGAGCGTACCGCGCCCTTATATATAGAAGCCCGGGGTCATTGTTGACCGCTTCGCTTGGGGGGCGTGGGTATCCTGCAACGCTTTGCCCTGTGGCTGCACTGACACGTCTCAATGGAGCAAAGGATTGCTGTGCACTGCAAAAGACAATGTCGCTTTAAGTCAAAGTGCATAGCATGACCTACAAGCTCCTGAAAGACTTGTCATTTTACGCACCATCCCCATGAGCAATTTGAACCAAGCCAGCTCCGAGAGACCATTCTCGAGCAAGTGACGTCTTCTATATTCGAATGCATGAGTGAGCGTCACCTACAAATTTGGGTCACGGGCAAAGTACGTGTGATAGGCTGGAGAGGGGTCCAAAGGGATCTGAAAGAATCAACGCGGAGTATGGGACACTGCGACGTTGACGCACCTGCCAGCCTGCCAAGCATTGACCTGTCTAGAGGTCAGCACGAGATGGCGCAGTAACGCCAGAAGTCTATGCCTGTTGTATAATAGCTTGAAAGTATGTTCGACACCGTGTTCCAGTTACAAACTGATTGTATGGTCTACCATGGCGTGGATGATGATCGGCCTGAGGCCGACACGCACCGTTGAACCGCCTGGGCCTGTTCACTGTGAGTCTTGCAGACTGGTGAGATCCTGGCGACGATGTTGATCACCTCTGCCTAGCTGTGTCTCACATTCCGAGGCACCGACATCTCAGAGGCGAGAAGTTGGAGCGAAGTTTGGAATGGAAACGCGATCACGCGTGACGCTGGGAGTTCCGTATGTCGTCGGCTTTTGCCGCCCTTTAGACGCCTTTTCCGATCGGACAGTCTCCGACTCGAGTCTACGACCATCTTCCACTCCTTAAGTACAGTTCTCGTCTCTCAACTCTGTCTGATAACCCCTATGCGTTAATAGACGGTCCAGAGACGACACGCACAAAGCACCTCAAAGAGCAGGTCACCTATGCATCACGACGCCCACCTCTTTCTCCCACTGGTAAACTTCAAGTCGCAGATGGCTTGTAGCTTCAAAACTCGCTCATGGAGAAAAGAGAAGACTGGAGGACAGAGTGATCCAGGTATGTGCAGACAGCCCGTTTTGTTCGACATATGCACCGAGTGCCCGTAGCCATTCGTTCATCTCTCGCTGTCCTCGCTGTCCTCGATTGTCATACCTCCAATATATCCGGCACACATCGCGATATCCTCTCTGTTCAACAAGACGAAGACCCCCGATAAGGTCTATATTCCGACGATAATTGCGTTGCTCGTCCTGGTAGTTCTCTCCGCGCTCATCGTCCTCGGCACTCTGGCCTTCTACTTCCGGAGCTACCCCCGTGCGTCCCAGGTCGATCACAGGGTCGTCGACACTGAAGCTTGAAGGCCAACACGTCAAGGATGCGTTGTCGATCGCGGCTCAGCTTCCTACCGTTGTTCACATCGCCTATCCTCTCGCCAGCCGAAGCTTGAACTCCCATGGTCTGTGTACTACTGCACCTTCCCGCACCTGCGCCGGAAGGATCAGCTCCACACAGCTGATTTCAGACGTTGATATTCTGGAGGGAAGGTGTGAGTCGCTCTCTACTCCATATGTTGCGGCGTCGCTCACGCCGTGTGGGCCGACATCATCAGCGGGAGTCCTTCACTGTCGCTGACGTTCAGCGGGCGAAGGAGGACATCGCAGCTGGGAACCAGGACGCGATTACTGCCAGTGTGGTCTAGATGGAGGACAAGGCGTTCGTCTTGGAGCGCCTCCAAAGAAGAAGGGGTCTCCGTCCGGTGTGGAACACGCCGGCGCGACGAGCAGCTTGCCCTCCAGCTCTGACGTCGCCTCTCGCGGTCGTGGAGGCTGACCTCCGCGCTTCGTTCGCAACCGAGCCCAACTCTGCAACGCTGCTCAACCCCGTCTCGGCCGCCTTACATAGGGTCCTCTCTAGTCACCGAAGCATGAAGTCGTTTACGACCACCGCAGATGCCAACTGGAGTCGTGCTTCGACAGCGCCCGAGTCTGACTCTCCGATGCCGTCGTCGCCAACAATCTCCTTGGCGGCTCCTAGGAGGCAAGGGCATCGACACCCTCAAGGTCGAAGCGGAACGCCGTACATAGGAGTGGTCCTAACCGTCCTATGGGACTCGGTCCGCACTATGAGGAAGTGCGGTGCGAAGAGCTGGAGCCATCGGTTTGCTGTCGGCGAGCTCTTTCCCCCGACCTCTGACGACTACCTCTGTGGGGGGCGCCTTCTTAAGTCCACCTCGGTCGGCTCAGTATCCGACATTCTGCACGTTTTTCCAAGAGGTCACCCAGGAGCCATCTACGCTCGTGGACAGCTCGTCCTCTTTGGCGAGCAACAGCGACTCCCCGTCGTCTACGGGTCGGTGGCGAGCGCGGACGCCTGTCTCTGACCTATTAGTCGAGATCAGCTAGCGCCCTCTGATTCTGCTGGGGACGTGAGCATCGCGTCTTCGAGCTCGCATTCGACGTACTACGATGTCCTCGGAGAATATCGTGGCGAAGCAGGGACGCGCGCGACGAGAACGACGGCAAGAATTGCAACGACGCCAGCGAGAACGCGTCTGGTACTGGCTACGGGGCTCACATCAAGCTTCAGCTTCAGCGTGTCAAAGGTTGGCGTTGCGCTTGGGCGTGACGCATAGTGCTGTTTGATACGCCCTTCCCTACCTACGCCTGTGGGCTTCCTATCGCCCTCCTCCTGGTAGAGCACAATGTTTTGTTTCAGTCCAAAGTATGTCTGTCCGTTTGTGTCCTGCCTCATTCGTCTATGTTGTGTCTCTGTGGACCTGCAGAACTCTCACTGTTATGTGCGTACGAATGTTGCGGGCGAGCGTCGGCATGGTATGCACAATAGGACCCAGATTCTCATCGAAAACCGTGCGCGAGAAAAGGTGAAGAAGTTAAATTCAAATGTTTTCTGTAGACTACTGCAATGTTATAGCAGAGCTAACGCTAAAATTGATACGGGAGTGAGAGCTGTCTGACCGTCCGAGCAAGCACACATCAACATGACGCGAACAGAACGCGCAGTGATTGGTAGGACGGGCTGGCTACGTTGTGATGAGGGAAGACGTCAAGCAAGCTATCCATGGGGCAGAAGAGACGGGAGGAGACAGCGGGCTTGGATGAGAGTGAGGCGAGGCATGATGAGAGGATCCAGAAGCGTCCAAGTTAGGAAAGACTTCCAGCATTCCGTCCATGGCGGTCGGGCCACACGGCTTGTCGTGTTGAGAGGCGAGTCGCGAGATTGATGGCATCGCGGTGGGCAAAAGAGTCGCGACGATGGGCGGGGTCGGGAAGCCCTCGTCGTTTGCGATGTCTGGGAGATCAATCGTCCCAATGAGCGGAGTGGGCGGATATACGAGGGGCTTGAAAGGGTAGATGATCACTTGGAACGCCTGAAGCAGCGTAGAAGCGATGGAGCGTGGCGTTGTCGAAGAAGAGCCCGTTGTATGCCAGATAGCTCAAGCTTCCTATGCTCGACGTCCTGGTCTCGTTCGAGGCCACAGGACTTGTCGTGTTGGAGGCGAGGTACTCGCACGTCGCTGACGCAGACCTGGGGCGTGCACTGTACGGCGGAAAAGATCGGCTGCGGCTCGTAAGAGAAGAACCAGAAGACAACCGGGCGATGTTGAGGGGGCGTCCCGGTGAAGTTGGTGCACTCCGCGAGGTCGGGCAGGGTCTCCACACCTGCGGCAGTAATGGCCTGTCAGCGTCGTGATAGTGGGTCAAACAGTAGACTAAATGCATACCGAAGAGGTTGGACGAGTCGCCGTCGACGGTGAAGGAGAAGCGGCAGTCGCCGAACCAGACGGTGTTGTTCCAGAGCATGGTACCGTCATTTTCCATGAGGAACTAGTACGGACACGCCTTCAGCCATAGACTCGCCCAATGAAATCGGGGGAGCTTACCGTCGTGGGAGACACGCAGACAGCCCGGTTGAACACTGCCGTGACGTTGGCGTACGCCGTGCCGTTCTGCCCGACAGGAAGCTGGAGAGTGGCATTTATGATGAGCCAAATTGTTGCACCCAAGAGACATCAAGGCCGACTCACCTGGAACGCCTCCACTGGGTGTCCATCTTCCGTGATGAATGGAACAGGACCAATGTCGAAGAGGATCTGGGCAGTTGCGAAGCCAGATGCGCCTTGGAACGCTGGCAAACGGGTTGGTGAAAGGCGCAGATGACGATGAAGTCCAAAGCCCACCAATCATGTCCTTGAACTGGTCTCCGACGTCCTGGCTGACCTTGCTGATGCCAGTGACGTTGTGTGCTAGGGTGCCATATATGTTATACAGTGTCGCCGCATTGGACGATCAGATTTAGACGCACCAGGATACAACCACCAGACATCGCGCACGGACAGCATCGCTCCAGACAGAGGCTTCATGCTTGTGGTGAGCAGCGTAGAAGCGATGAGGAGCAGGATCGCGTAGTCGCTGTTGCGCAGCGCCCTATAGGACGCGAGTAGCCTAGAGAGGCACAGTGACATAAGTTCAGTGTCACGACGACGTGGAATAGACAGAATGGCCTACCCGTTGGCTGAGTACTAACTGATGGGGCCGGCGTGGATATCCGCCGTCCAGTCCGCGTATACAGGCCACTGCAACCACCACAGTTCAACATCAACCATCCTGGCACCCATCCACGACAAGAGACGCACCGAGATCTTCAAGCGCACGCTCCCGGCCGTGATGAGCTTTGTGACGGACATGTCGTTGGCGCGCGCAAAGCGCCCCGAGAGCGGTACCCAGGCTCTCCGAAACATGGAACGCGCATCACCTGAGGCCTCAGTATTGCATCCTGTACCATGTCCCAGAGAAGCGACAGAGCCATCGCAACTCCAAGCGGGCTGGAGCTCTGTGGCAGGATTAGGTCACACTTGCCATATCTAGGAAGTTTTTGCACTCACCACTAGGTAATACCGCCACCCATGATCCACCACCATGGCGGGTGGCAGGTCGCCGAGCATCGGTAGTTCACCGGCGTACTCGGGACTGCGCAATGACCCGTCTGTTCGCGGTGGCTACCAAAGCGAGAAGGCGCGAATAGACGGTCAGCCAGGTCTCCAACATGGCACAAAAGATCTTCGCTCACCTGGACGCAGTATAGAGCGTGCCGTTCACCTCGATGCGGTGTACGTGCTCAAGCTTCCCAGTGAGCGGACACGCATCGCGCATCTGAACGAGCCCCGACGCGCGGCTGAATGTCGGCGGCCCGATCCATGACGGTCTCGATGGCTTGCGCAGGATTCGGGCCCTGGCCCTGTGCTTGAGCCCGTCGGAGACGTCTGGCATGTCGTCCATGGGTGGCGTCAGCGTGTCGTGCATTTGTGAGTAACAGAAGGAACGACGCACGACAGGCTCTGTGAGGCGGCGACCGAAGTCTTGAGAAGTTTGATTGTGAGAGAGGAGCGAGAAGAGAGTGCTGCCAGGCAGCTTTGGAGGACGCGAGCCCATTGTTCGGGGCGAGGAGAGGCTGGTGAGAGAGGTTGCGAGGGTGAGTGAGTAACCTGGAAGACAGCCTGCCTTATATACCCTGGCTGGCTTCATTGTAGATGTTGACGCTTAAATGGCGTGGGTAGCCGCCTTGATAGTGCTTTGCCTTGTGGTAGCTTGTGGTGCCGCATTGGCACGGGCCAAAACACAAAGCGAAACAATGGCCCCTTGGACTGCTTGCACAGCATGCCATGCAAGATCCGAAAAAGGGTGTCGCTCCCACTCACTTGTCGAGTAGGTCAAGGCGAGACGCATACAAGCTGGGCTCTGGAAGTTCAAGCACACATACCTGCGCGTTCCGACGCAGAGGTAAGTATCGCCTATGCTGGCAAGGGGCGTGGTCAGCAGGAGGGCGGCGGCAGTGAACAATGAGCACGAACTAATGCGAGACTCTGCACCTGAATGACAGAATGACAGTATTCCACAACCGCGTAAACAAACACGCAGCGCATTCGGGCCATGCGTTGTTGCAACAAAGTGAACTTGATAAAGATGACTTGGATGTACGACGACAGGGCGATAGTACTATAGAGGCCCTCAGTGGTTCCAGCCAGATCTGCGGAACGTATGAGCGACAGAGATATTCGCAATTACAACAGGAAGCTAGCCACGTGTCGAGCCGGTCCCAAGATCCACAGCCGGAAGTATCTCCCTACGAGCTGCATCTGCAATCGCCGCAGCGGCTGACAGCTTGCCCGACGGCGGGCTGGCCGCCGGCCCGGGAGGCGTCCCGTACGAGAAGATCGACGATGACATGCTGAGAGCGATGCTCATCCCGCCGAAGCTTGAGATCGAACTGATGCGGGACCGCACGCTGCGAGGACTCTCGCAAGGGGGGGTGTCGGCGTAGTATGGCGGACCGTATGGGTCGGTGCGCTGGACGCCGTTGCGGATGCAGTCTGCGGGCTCCGAGCTGGACGAGGCTGACGAGTCGGAGGTGGACTGAGAGGATATGGTAGTCCCGGGAGAGCCTGCGGAACTCTCGTCTGATCCGGCCGAGCTGAATGAGTGTCGTAACGAGGACAGCACCACTCGAAGCTTGACGCTCTTGCGTGGCGACGCCTCTTGAGGGTGAGATGCGAGTGAAGTACCGCGTGCACTGCCCGCTATACCGCCGAGAGGCACGGTCGGCGAGAGTCTCGAACCATGCATAATGAGGGAACTCACCTCTCTCGCGCCTTTGCCCAAATCCGCGACTGAACACCTTGAAGGGATTTTCGAAGCGTGTCTCAAACACCTCTTCGGCAAGCGAGTTCTCCCGACATGCAGGGCGTGCGAGACGCGGTCGGTCTGTCGAGTCGGTGCTAGACCGGCCTTCGTTGAACGTATGCGCTCGGTGTCTCTTGGGAGTGCGCGGCACCTGGCCGGATTGGAGGCCCTCTGAAGAACAAGAGGTGGCAATCGAAAGGGAGAGGGAAGGAGAAGACATGTGAGAAGCGGTAGAAAGCGAGTGCGGCGGCTCTAGGCTCTGCAAAGAGGATCAAGTCGGAGGACAGGGGACACTGCAGCCGTCCCTCGGATGAGGCTGACAGAATTGGAGATGGGGCGGCGAAGGAGCTCACGTCATCGGACATTTCAATATATGAGTGGGCCAGTCTTTGAGTGTCTCCCCAGCCTCCTCTGGCCAGCACAAGCTGCTCCATCGAGACTCCAGAACTTCCGGAGTGTCTATAAAGTTCGAGCCCTCCTCTTAACGTCAGAACCTTCAACCTGCGAAGCCACGGGTATCTGCGGAATTGAACGGGGTAGAATCTAAGCCTAAACTGCGCCCGGTGGCCATGCATGTTGTTGCACTGAGCTTGATACAGGAAGATTGTGGTCAAGAACGGGGCAGGATCCCAGGAGGTGCTGGTAAGCTTACCGGAAGCTTAAGCTTACGACTGTCGAACGTCGCAGGCCCACATAGAGGTTCAGATCAAGGCAGAATGTCCATAAGTGCGTTATACCGGTTGCGATACAGTCGCGATCAACGAAGACAGTAGGCGGAGGTGAAGCTCTTCAAGCTGTGCTGCCTCGTCGAGGTTCAATATTCTCACCTTCCTTATTTGTGATTTGAGCGCCGCTCTGTTGGCACGCGGGCGTTTATCCGGAGCCCAACCTTGTCTCGAACTCGTCGAAGGCAGACAGGCAGTCTCACGAACGCATGGCGACCAAGATTCTCTGCATGCCGCTTTTTTTCTGGCTGTTTGCTGTGGGAGTCTTCTGCGCTGCCTATCCCTCACGAACGCTCACGTTCACCGGTTTCGTTCCTGTCCGGGTCCGAGGCGGCCTGTGGCCGAGGTGAGCGTCCACGTACTTATCCTCGTCATCATTCTCTCGAGACAAGTATGCTTCGGATGGTCCTCTGATGCGAACATCATAGGTGTTATCGCCACTCGTCAGGGTCTCTACGTACGATGCGAGAGGCAATCCGATCGGAGGCCCGGCCGGTGCTCACTGCTCGCCACCGCCATCCTACGCGTGCTCACAATGTATGTGATACAAGCGAGACTGCATCAACTTATGTACAAATGTGGATTAAGGACTACCTCCTATGGGAACGAGCGGTGAGTCTCAGAACTTCCTCTGACGGATAATACACTACGTCAACTGATACCGTGACCATATCGTCGTGACGAAAACCCGACAGGAATAAACTTCACTCACCTCCCGGATAAACCAGTCGTCATCCTATCTTATGCGGTGTGAGGGCGAAGTGTCTTTTGACACGCATCTGTCTAGCTCACTGACCAAATGGTATAGCCTTCTCCCCGTGAGATCCCGCTGCAGCCCTTCTATGCTCCCAGGCGACGTAAAGCCACTGACGGGCTGGAATACCTGACTAACAGTTGGTGAGCTGGACACTCTCATATAAAGAGCCGATACAGACAGGTCGACCTTTCTCATACTCCGATAACCCCACTTCCTCCGATCCAAACATGCCCCTTCCTCTGCTTGCGATTGTAGCCGCCGCCGCCCTCTTGGTCGGCCTATTCTCCAAGCGGCTTCGTCGAAAGTCTATCAAGGAAGTCCGTGGACCGTCTTCGCCGTCATTCCTGTTCGGTAAGTGTCTTTCGCATATGGCCGCCTTGCGCGAGAGTTCCTCACAGATTCTACGATACTGTTCAGGACACGAGCTCGCCCTCAGCTCCCAGGAGGAGGTCGGTGGCCTTGAATCCGAATGGCTGCGGGTGTATGGCCCCACGTGGCGGATTGGCGGCAACTTTGGGGTGAGTCGCATCTCTGGCATCTCTGGCACGGGATTAATTCGAGGCGCCCGCACAGACGGACATCCTCATGACGGCTGACCCGAAGGTATGCACAATCTGCCATCTCGACATGCGATGTCGTTTCTTGAGTGATATCTAGGCGCTGCAACACATCTACCACAAGTCGGGTTACAACTACACCAAGAGGACATCGGACAACTTCATGGGACAGATGATGGGTGGCCCAGGTATCGTGGTTGCGCTTGGTGGGTCGCATCATTTTTTGTCGCGGAACGCTGTTTTGACCATGTCTGAAGGGAGAGACCATGTACGCCATCGCAAGATAATGAACCCAGCGTTCAACGCAACCCAACTCAAGGCGTTCTTGCCACTCTTCCAACGCATCAGTTCGAAGGCGAGTCAGTTCTTGCTGTCAATACGACCAAGCTGACACTTCGTCCTACCTCCCAGATGANGTTCTTGCTGTCAATACGACCAAGCTGACACTTCGTCCTACCTCCCAGATGATCGAACAATGGAAGGCTGAGCTTGTTAGTAGCGAACAGATGGACGTCATGGTCAACAAGTGGCTGAGCCGCGCGACACTGGACATCATCGGCGAAGGTGAATCGATTCACTGGCAGGGCGAATCCGTCAGAAGTCACTCAACGATACGTGATCGCAGCTGCCTTTGACTACGACTACGGCGCGCTTGACCAGGGCGGAGCTAGCCCACTCGGCAAGGCCTACGACAACCTCTTGTGAGTTCCGCATGCGATTGGTCAAACGATATGTGTCGGTGGCTAACCGGCCTCCCAACAGCAAAGACGTTAACTTCCAGCCTTCTGCGGCTGCGGCGTTTTTCCGCGCAACGTGGAACTACATACCGACTCTTGTCCTCAGGCCTGTCGAGTTCATACCCGCCGGTCCTTTTAAACGCATGCGCGACCTGAGGAACCTCTTTGCTAAATATGGGTCGCAGATCCTGCGAGAGCAGCGCACCGAAGTCGACGTCGAGAAGCCGTCCAACAGCAAGGACGTCATGAGCATCCTGAGTAGGTGTTCCTCCGCTTCTTTCACTTCTCAAAGGCCCCGCTGACTTCCCCGCATCAAGTCAAGGCCAACGCTTCTGCAGATCCGAAGACACGCCTCACGGACGCAGAGCTTATGGCGGAGATGTACACGCTCACGCTTGCGGGCCATGAAACGACCAGCTCGACGCTGACGTTTCTCACGTACGAGCTGGCGCGGCACCCCGACTACCAGGTGCGGATGCGCCGGGAGATCCAGGATCGCCGCGCGCTGGTCGCAGCTCGTGGAGACACTGATTTCACTATGGAGGATCTTGACTCACTGCCGCTCACCATCAACGCTATCAAGGTGCGTGGTCGTTGTCTGAAGCAGGCAGCGGTTTGCTGAGAAGATCGCCATGACAGGAAACTCTCCGCGTCCACCCGATAGTTCCACAGCTCCTCCGCGTCGCAGTCAAGGACGACGTCATACCGCTCTCGTACCCTGTCGTTTCGACCACTGGGGAGACCATCACGGAAGTCCCCGTCCAGGCAGGTCAGGTTATAATGACCTCATTCGCTAGCTACCACCGGTACGTCCGACTTCGGATGATTATGATCTATACGTCTGACTGCCCGCAGGCTGACAGACGTGTGGGGAGACGACGCGGATGTCTGGAACCCCGACCGTTTCTTCCGTCCCGAGACCGGTAAGCACACGAACGTCGGCGTCTTCGCGAACTTGTGAGTTGTCGTAACAGGGCTCGTTGCATACCTCCTGTCCGCTGACCAGAAAATTGCTCGACTATCTAGGATGACGTTCTGTGAGTATCACTTCTCCGAGGTACCTATGCTGAAACTGACGGTGTACCGTGTCTCCCAGCTGCTGGAGTACGCGCCTGTATAGGCTGGCGGTTCTCGTGAGTCTGCCATATCGCACGACCGTCACGCTATTACTGAGTCTTCTGAATTGCAGCGTCATTGAGATGCAGGCGATTCTGGCCGAGACTCTCGAGAACTTCGAGTTCGCGCTCCCCAAGGAGAAGCTGGAAATTATCAGAGCTCCCGCGGGACCCCTCATGGTGCCAATCATCAGGGGAAAGGAGGACCTCGGGACTGTGATGCCGCTTCGGGTGTCCTTGGTGCAGAAGTGATATGACTGCAAGCATCCGGTATCTTCTGCTCATGTACGAGATCAGTACGTTGCTGCGGCTCGCCCTGTTTGACGACTTTTACATATTTAACATCATCGGACGTTCCTCGAGTATTGACGGAGGTATCCAGTGACCATGAGAGTCTGAATAGATGACTAGCGCGCCCAATGCATCGCGGTGCATAGCTAACAATCAGGCAGAGTCTGATTCTGAGATGCAAACTGCCACTTACATCTCATAGGATTCTTATCTCGATCCAGCGCCTAGGTTATCTCTCGCTGAGCCCGACTCGAGTGCCAATGTACCGGATTCTGTACGACTTGGCTCGGACATACTCTCTTCCCGAATCCACATTTTGCTACTCAACATCAAACATCATTACATAACGAGGGAGGACTCGAGGAGGAGGAGGTGTCATCAATACACAATACAACTTACAACTGTAGGGACAGTGATGTGCACGCGGCAATAACAGGATCTCCCGCCTTCGACGTAGAGTCGCGTGATGTATAATACCTCTGGCTCATACGGAACTTGAGTCTCCCGCAGAGCCCCCGGTGATGACTCTCAAGGGTCTGGTCTGCTGCTGACGAAGTCGGACGCGACGTCAGTCGACCGCACTGAAGATTTGACTCCATGGCAGACTCACCATGATCTCACTGTCATTCGGATTCCGCGCGCCCACTGACTTGAAGCGCGTGTCAGCCGCGGAAGGGAGGACGTTCGCTTCTGGTGCGAGCAGCTGTTCGCGCAGGAGGTGCCGCGAGTTGAGCATCGCCAGTAGGGAGTTCAAGAGAACTAGCGAAGTCGAGAAGGAGCTCAGCTCATGGGGCATCGTTACGAGAGCAAGGACGTACGTTTACTGGCGGTGAACTTGAAGGCTACGAAGACGAAGCTTTTCGGAAGGGCCGCATACTGCGATGTATATGTAAGCCTTTGCATGTTCCCGAACGAATAAGTGCCTTCATACGGTGATAAGAAAAGCTAGAACCCATAGGCTACACAATGAAGGATGCAAATCAGTATTTTTGGATACATGAGGATACAATCTTGAGACTCGACTCACGCCGCAATCGCACCGGTGCTCACGCGATGCATGATCAGCGTGCGTACGACGTTGTTGACCCTGTACGATCACGTGAGTCGGACTGAAGAATGACCAAAATGGACCCACTTTCTGAAGTGACTCTGGGACCTTGCGAGCCAGAGCGCCATTGTTGCTGCGATGAGCGCGTCTGCAACGAGACTAGTAGCCAGGGTAGAATAGGGAAGCCACTGCGTGATGGTCGATATATGAGAGACTGCTCGAGAGTGGCGCACCCAGGACAGTCACGTACCGGATATACGAGATCAAAGCTGATATATGGGGGAGGACTGACGCTGTTGCCGAACGCTAAAGTTGTAGGTCGCAGACTGCATGAGGATTGCGATTGCGACTAACCCGTGGACCCATAGGACTACAGCCGTCGTTGTCATAGTCAGCGCTGAAGACGTCGAGATAGCATGGAAAACGAACTTATGTCTTGGCCTGCGACAAGCAGCGGTCGGGATGAGAAGCGGGAGACCCTGCGACTTCAAGTGGTACTACTCACAAAAAACGGCAACGGAGCAGGTGATCTGCGCAACTTATGAGGACACATCGATGAACGTCGTTCGAGCGATCACTTACATTCAGTCCAGTGATAACCAGGTTACCATGGCTCACTGTGGAGGTCAGCTATATTCCTGCAATAGAGACATCCGAGGCACTCACATGCCCAGATCCGATAGCAGAACACCCTGAGTGCAGTGGTCCGACATCAGTCGCACAGCGATCCCATCGAGAACAAGCTCACCCTCTTACAATGGCATCACCGATGCCCTGCGTGTCCGTCAGTCTCGAGTGTAGCGGATGAGACATAGTAAACTCACCGATACCACACCCTGGGCCTGAAGAGATGGCGGGAACTCAAGTGTCCGTCATTCAAGACTTGGAGTAGCGACGTACTATGAAACTCCTGCTTACACGTCAGGCTCCGAGACATGTAACCGGAACAGAGGCGATACAAACCATTGCGGTTTCACGAGACTGAGGAGATTACCATAATCGGTGATCGCAAACGTGTACACAACGTGCGAGATGAGGATCGTGTGGAGGGTATCGAGTGTCCTAAGAGGGCATAAGGTCTTGAGGACAAGCGAGTGTTAATGCGGGTATGCGGTAGACGCACCAGAGGGTGCCGACCTGACATCAGGGTCAGAGGTCGATCGTAAGCACGGTCCCAGATGGCACGAGTTCACTGACTAGGCCCTTGAGAATCAACGAATCTCCACGGCTACGGCCGTAATAGATGTATGTCTGTAGCGTGGAGAATCCGTAGAGCCTGCAAATAGACCATATGTGGTCAACTACATTGAGCCGCGGGAGAAGGGGAGCATTACCATGCTGCAAGGATGTTCCCTAAGAGGCTGCGGGTTTGAGGCCTGGCCGAAACTCCAGATATCTCACTCACCGATGAGTAGGGAACCGTATGTGTCCCCTAAGGACGGTAAGGATGGACGGGTGGCCATGTAAAGAGCGTGAGGAAGGATGCAAGAGAAACGATTTGCATCGCGCCTTTTGAGTACATCGTGCGAGGAAGCTGCTTCTTGTTGCCATGAGGCTGTCCAACAATGCAA
>WJSG01021353.1:0-20814 GCA_016618145.1 Sanghuangporus lonicericola
GTCTCATCACAGCTGTCCTTGTCTACCAGCTCAGACACAGGCCAATCCAGCGTGTTCGTGGGCCGCCCTCGCCTTCTTTTCTCCTCGGTAAGTCATCCTTTATCGCTGGATGGTGCCGCTCTGACTCATGCTCAATATGTATCTAGGACACGAGCATGCTCTCAGCACTCAGAATGAAGTCGGCGACCTGGAGTTCGAGTGGTTGCGCACGTACGGTCCGACATGGAGGATCCGTGGAGAATTCGGGGCAAGTCCTGCGACGCTTTTTGGTGCATATTACAAATTGGTTTGATCCAAATTTCAGATTCACGTCCTCATGACTGCCGACCCCAAGGTATGTGCAATCTACCACCTCCGACACCGGTGATCACAGCTGAGAATTTCGTCTCAGGCCCTACAACACATCTACCACAAGTCTGGGTACAGCTACACGAAGAGGAGGTCCGTGATTATGATGGCAGAGATCATGGCCGGCCCAGGGATTGCCGTCGCTCTCGGTATATTTCCCGATCATGCGTACGACTCGTTGAGTCTGATCCTCCGGTAGGTAGGAACCACCAGCGTCATCGCAAGATCATGAATCCGGCCTTTAGCGCTGCGCATGTGCGAACGTTCCTGCCTCTATTCCAGCGCATCGGCGCGAAGGTAAGTCATCGCTCGATTCATAATGTTCTGCCATGTCGATACTCCCCTTCACAGATGGTAGAGCAATGGAAGACCGACCTCTCAGGTACCGAGCGAATGGATATACTAGTCAACAAGTGGCTCTCGCGTGCCACGATGGACATCATCGGAGAAGGTGCGCCCGTTCGCATGTCCCGACTCCCGCGCTCTGGCTGACGCCGCTGAAGCTGCCTTTGACTACCAATACGGCGCCCTCGATCCAAGTGCTGGCAGCCCTATCATGAAGGCGTACGAGAACCTGTTGTAAGCATCATGCACAAGTCGAAACCACACCGTGCAAGCTAACAGCGCTTTGCAATAGCTCGGACCCAAACAAGCCTTCTGCTACCGTGGCTCTGTTCCGAGCGACATGGAATTATATCCCAATACCCGTCCTCCGCTTATTCCGCTTCATTCCGGCCGAACCCTTCATGCGGCTACGGAATCTGCGAGGCCTTTTTACAGAGTACGGGAAGCAGATCTTGCGTGAACAACGTGCCGACACAGATGTGGAGAAGGAGTCGAAGAGCAAGGACGTGATGAGTCTCTTGAGTCAGTCTCTGCGCCCACCGTATAGCCACGCGCTGACTAATGTTTGGTAGTCAAAGCAAACTCGTCGGCGGACCCTCAGACCCACCTCTCTGAGGCAGAGATCATATCGGAGATGTTCTCGCTCACACTGGCAGGACACGAGACGACAGGTTCGACATTGACCTTCCTTACCTACGAGTTGGCGAAGCATCCAGACTATCAGGCGCGGATGCGGACGGAGATACAGGATCGCCGGGCCTTCGTCGTGAGCCGCGGCGACACCAGCTTCAACACGGAAGACTTGGACTCGCTCACGCTCACCATGAATGCGATCAAGGTACGTTCACTGCTCATATTCTGAAAGCGCTGCTGATCGGCTTCTGCACTTGCAGGAAACGCTTCGTTTTCATCCCATCGTTACATACCTCCCTCGAGTCGCAACCAAGGACGACGTGATACCTCTCACTTATCCTATCGTCTCGACCACTGGCGAGACTATCTCTGAAATACCTGTCCGCACCGGTCAGGTTATCTTCCCGTCATTCACGGCTTACCAGCGGTACGTGTCCGGATTTGCCTCAGATACACTGGCTACAGCAAGGCTGACAGCGCCATTACACCAGTCTCAAGGATGTATGGGGAGAGGACGCGGACGTATGGAACCCAGACCGCTGGCTCCGTCCAGAGATCGGGAAGCAGACGAAAGTGGGGGTCTTTGCCAACTTGTGAGTCCGCGTTTATTTACGCTCATATAATGTGCTGACATCACCCGCTCTTGGGTAGGATGTCATTCTGTAAGTGCCCTCCGATCGTGTTACGAGTTCTGAGGGGGATGCGCTGACGTGTGACCTAGCCGCTGGAGTGCAGGCATGCATCGGTTGGAAATTCTCGTAAGTTTTGAATACGCATTCCGGGTCCTTGCGGGTAGCGTTGACGCGGACGGAGTGCAGGCTCATCGAGATGCAGGCGCTTCTCACCGAGATCCTCGAGAACTTCGAGTTGTCACTTCCTGCAGAGAAACCCACTATCAGGCGCGTTCCGGCGGCAGGCTTCGGAATGATTCCGATGGTCGAAGGGAGGGAGGACCTCGGTACGGCGATGCCTCTGCAGGTGTCCCTGGTCCAGCAGTGAAGCAATTACGGATGCTTGCAGTCAACGCCTCTTGTATACTAAACTTAGACGTGATTCTGATACTTCACCCCTCACGCTTGGAACCTCCGACAGTCGCACCCTTCTGTTCGCCATCACGTACTTATGCAGCACTGCGTTTGATAGAATCCTTATCTCGATCCGGCGTCTAGGTCATCACTGCCTTAGAAAAACTCACTTGTAACCAGACCACCAGCATAGATAGACGACCTTTGCGGATCAAACACGAAGGAGGCGTGCTCACGTTCGTGCGTACCGGGTTTCAATGCCACCGTCGCGGTCCCACAACTGACGGTGGGACTCCGATCGGGACAAGTGATTCAACAGTGCGCGAGCGCGGAGCTAAACAAGCTGAATTTCGAATGTATTTTGTAGACTACTGCAATTTTATGACAGGACTACTTTAAATTGAAGACTGGGCGGGGGTAGCCATCTGCATGTCTTGGTCGTGCAAGGACGTCTGTCTGGCGGCCTGGGCTATCCTGAAGAGGGAGGGCGTCCATGTTCGGTGTGCCGATGAAGAAACCTGTTGCCCGCGAACGCATCGCTGGTGTTACGAGTAGCAGAAGCTTCTGATCACCGAGGACGAGAAGACCTTAAAATTGACCGCGGCGAAGGTTCGTTTCCAGGCGTGCTCGACGAGCGGGCGGAGGCGGAGGACGCGTTCGTGTGATCGCTCTTCTTTCCCTTTCGGGCGGAGTCTGACGACGAAATTTTGCGTCCGTCGTGGGTCGCACTTGAGCACTATGCCGAGTTCGGGATGAGGGTCGCCCCAATAGTCGAAACCACCAGCGAAATATCAATCTAGAAGATCGATGACATTGCGCAAAGGTCCGGCGATGGTGGAATGACTCCGTGAACTAGCAGTCTTCGAGAGGCTCGAGCAGCTTTGATGCCGCGTGATGCGTGGAATCGATCATCGTGGCCTCCCGGTTCCATTCATGAGCTTCTCGTCCGGATGGCCGTTGACCTGTCCGTCTTTCGGACGCTCAGCACGGCCGTCACTCCTGACAGACTGGGGTGGGATGTGCTGCCGACACCGGTAAGTAATGCAAGTACGTCGAGGATTCCCGCACCGCCGCCGCCATGAGTTTGTCCGATGCCCCATAAGCGACGCTGTTTGCTCGAAATTGATCGGGGTATGCCGAAGGGTCACTGAGCCGAGGAAGCAATGGAGGAAGGCGGGGTAGGGAGGTGGTCGAGAAAGGGGGTTCCAAACCACAGCGACAGAGATCGCCTGCGCGAATCCCGACAGTACTGGGACCAAACCACACTGTGCACGGTGTCATGCACGGCATCGTCATGAGGCATTGAGCGCGGTCCACTAGCCAAGATCTGACAGGAGCTGTGCGTTAGCTGCTGCGAGCTGAATGAAGTGTGGCTGAGGGTACTCACCGAGTCAAGGGCGACGCGCATGTCCGCGGGTGTTGAATTCCGGGACGGTCGAGCTTGAGTAATGACAATAACCGGAACTGGGGTCATTTGGACACTATGCTCGGCGGGAGCTGTCATCCTGCGACGACAGGACGATCCGCGGTACAACTGATAGACCACGTCGTGGAGGGTCACTGCGCGGGGCCGCATCAACGACGGTGGCAGTGGCGGGTTGCCCGAGTGCTAGACGGTGATCTCGAGCCCGGGCACGCCCTTGCAGATGAGGAGGACAAGCGATGTGAGGGGCTCCGGGAACCCGTGTGACCCTTTGCGTATCGATGCCCAGTTGCGGAGATCTACCGTATTCCAATCCATCCACCACAGGTCACCCCAACGCACGAGTATCCCTTGCCCTGTTATCCATCCAGAGCGGATGTCCGTGAAGCGCCATCCTCTTCCCGATTGCAACCACCGCGCCTCACGTCGACCCCCCGCCAGTTCGGTGTCTACCAAGGTCCGGTAGGTTTGTGGCGACAGGAGTGAGTTGCGAGAGAGGAAGGCCATCCGTCGATGCCACGCAGCTCGCTGTGGATGTGTTGGTAGCCTGGAGGAATGCGAGAAGAGATGTACTCACTGCCTCCGTACCGTTGATTGCTGTGGGAAGCTTTGGGGAAGCATCAGTATTGCAAGGACGATAACTCAGAGTGACCCTGTACTTACTGTGAATTCCTCCACCGTATAACCGTCATCACATATGAACGGAAGGGCTCCAACCTTGAGGATGGTCTTGATCGTTGCCAAGTTCGCTGCGAGCACAAATGCTGCAAATATCCCGTCAGTTTCACCAGTGCTGCGTAGACAGGCAGAACTGTTTACGCTTGAGATCGCTGAAGCTGTCGGACACGTTATGGGACAGCTGGCTGATCGCAGTGGAGTTTCCTGCTACAATCCGTACGATAAGTCCGAAACCACTACCGACGAAAGACTCGCAACCATACCTGAATAACTGATGATCACCGTATCTGTGCTTAGCAGTGCGCCAAAGAGTGGTTGGAGGGGAATCGTAAGAAGAGAAATGAGAACTGCAAGAGTGACCAGGAACTCCCGACGTCTGAGCGAGTTTAGAAAGACAACAGTTCTGGACCGTCGAGGCGCTGCTACAGAAGAGCACATCGGATACGGCGGTGGACTAGGCGGATAAGTGGTTTGAGAAGTTTGTCTGTGAGAGAGGAGTGGGAGGGAGTGGTGCGAGGCAGGTTCGGAGGACGAGTGGCCATCCTGAAGGAGCGGCTCAGCTGGCGAGAGAAGTGAAGTGGGTGAGAGGAAGCTGTGAGCCAACTCGAGCGTACCGCGCCCTTATATATAGAAGCCCGGGGTCATTGTTGACCGCTTCGCTTGGGGGGCGTGGGTATCCTGCAACGCATTGCCCTGTGGCTGCACTGACACGTCTCAATGGAGCAAAGGGTTACTGCGCACTGCATAAGACAATGCCGCTTTGAGTCATATTGCATAGCATGACCTAGAAGCTCCGCAAAGACTTGTCATTGTACGCACCGTCCCCATGAGCAGTTCACAGTAAGACAAGCCAGCTCCGAGAGACCATTCTCGGAACAAGTGATGTCTACCATATTCGAATGATAACAGTACATGTGATAGACTTCAGAGTGGGTCTAAAGGGATCTGAAAGAATCAACGCGGAGTATGGGAATCTGCGACGTTGACGCACCTGCCAGCTTGCCAAGCGTTGACCGGTCTAGAGGTCGGCACAAGATGGTGTAGTAACGCCAGAGGTCTATGCCTCTTAGACAATAACCCAAAGTACGTTCGACACCGTGTTCCAGTTACAAACGCGTGGATGATCAGCCTGAGGCCGACACGCACCGTTGAACCGCCTAGGCCTGTTCGCTGTGAGTCTTGCAGACTCGTGAGATACTGGTGACGACGTTGATCACCTCTTCCCTGTGTCTCGCATTCCGAGGCATCGACATCTCAGAGGCGAGAAGATGGAGCGAAGTCTGGAACGGGAACGCGATCACGCTGGGAGTTCCGTATGTCGTCGGCTTTTGCCGACCTTTAGACGCCTTTTCCTCGCACCGTCTCCGTCTCCCTCGAGCGAGTCCGAGTCCACGACCATCTTCAACTTCCACTACTAACAGTTCTAGTCTCTCAACTCTGTCTTTCTTTCTTTTCTGCGTTGATAAATGGCTCGGAGACGACACGCACAATGCACCTCAAGTAACGGGCCACATATGCACCGCACGCTGTCCACCTCTCGGTTCCTTCCAGAACTTCAAATTGCAGAAGGCTTCAAGACTCGCGCTCATGGAGGACAGAGTGATCCGGCGGGTATGTGCAGACAGCTCGTTCTACTCTTACATGTATCGAGTGCCCGTAGCCATTCGTTCATCTCTCGCTGTCCTCGCTGTTCTCGCTATCCTCGCTGTCCTCGACTGCCTTATCTCCAATATATCCGGCACACATCGCGTTATCCACTCCGTTTAACGCGACGACGGCCGCCGACAAGGTCTACACTCCGAAGATAACTATGTTGCTCGTCCTGGTAGTGCTCTCCGCGCTCATCGTCCTCGGGACTCTGGCCTTCTACTTCCAGAGCTACCCCCGTGCGTCCCAGGTCGACCACAGGATCGTCGACACTGAAGGCCAACACGTCAAGGATGCGTAATTTAAGGTTGTCGATCGCGGCTCAGCTTCCTACTGTTGGTCACATCGCCTATTCTCTCGCGAGCCGAACCCTTCTTCCCGCACCTGCGCCCGAAGGCTCAGCCCCGCACACAGCTGGCCAGCTGGTCAAGACGTTGATGTTCTGGAGGGAAGGTGTGGTCAGCGTGAGTCCCTCTCTACTCATATGTTGCGGCGCCGCTCACGCCGTGTGGGCCAACATCAGCGGGAGCCCTTCACTGTGGCTGACGTATAGCGAGCGAAGGAGGACATCGAATCTGGGAGCTAGGACGCAATTACTGCCAGCCTGGTCCAGATGGAGGAGCGCCTCCAAGGAAGAAGGGGTCTCGCCGGCGCGACGAGCAGCTTGGAAGCTATCAACCCTGCAGCTCTGACGTCGCCTCTCGCGGTCGTGGAGGCTGACCTCCGCGCTCCGTTTGCAACCGAGCTCAACTTTGCAATGCTGCTCAAACCCCTCTCGGCTGCCTTGCATAGTATCCTCGCTGCTAGTCACCGAGCATGAAGTAGTTTCCGACCACCGCAGATGCCGACTCGAGTCGTGCTTCGACAGCGTCCTAGCCTGACTCTCCGATGCCGCTCTCGCCGGTCGCCGAGTCGTCAGCGTTTCCTCTCGTCATCGTCCCATCTCCGAATAATGTCCGCGAGTTCACGATTCAGTCGTCGCCAACAATCTCCTTGGCGGCTCCTAGGAGGTTGGGCATCGGCAGCCTCAAGGTCGAAGCGGGACGCGGACGTCGTACACAGGACTGGTCTCAACAGTCCCCTGGGACTCGGTCGGCACTTCGAGGAAGTGCGGTGCGAAGAGCTGGAGCCATCAGTTCGCTGTCGCCGAGCTCTCTCCCGCGATCTCTGGCGACTACCTCTGTGAGGCGACGATGATTCATCCTGATGGCTGAACGCGTCTTCAACATCCAGCACCTGTCGCCTTTCTAAGTCCAGCTCGGTCCTCAGTATCCGACATTCTGCACATTTTTCAAGAGGGCACCCGGGAGCTATCTACGCTCATGGACAGCTCGTCCTCTTTGGCGAGCAATCAGCGACTCCCCGTCGTCTGCGGGTCGGTCGCGAGCGCGGACGCCCTTCTCCGACCTAGTCGAGATCAGCTAGCGCCCTTTGATTCTGCTGGGGACGCGAGCATCGCGTCGTCGAGCTCGCAGTCGACGTACCATGATATCCTCAGCGAATATCGTGGAAAACAGAAGGACGCGCGCGACGAGAACGATAGCAACAATTGCAACGACGCCCGCGACAACGCGTCTGGTACTGGCTACGGCGCTCACATCAAGCTTCAGCTTCAGGGTCCGGTCAAAGGTCGGGGTCGGCGTTGCGCTTGGGCGTGACGCATAGTGCTGTTTGATACGCCCTTCCCTACTTACGTCTGTGGGCTTCCTATCGCCCTCCTCCTGGTAGAGCACAATGTTTTGTTTCAGTCCAAAGTTGTGTCTTCCTCTGTCCGTTTATGTTCTGCCTCATTCGTCTATGTTGTGACTCTGTACGCGTGTATTCGTCTCGCTCTTTTGATGCACCTTGGTATGTCTTTGTGGACCTGCAGAACTCTCACTGTATGTGCGCCCGAATGTTGCGGGCGAGCGTCGGCATGGTATGCACAATAGGACCCAGATTCTCATCGAAAACCGTACGCGAGAAAAGGTGAAGAATTTAAATTCGAATGTTTTCTGTAGACTACTGCAATGTTATGGCAGAGCTAGAGCTAAAATCAATACGAGCGGGAGCTGTCTGACCGTCCGAGCAAGCCCACATCAACATGACGCGAACAGAGCGCGCAGTAATTGGTAGGACGGGCTGGCCACGTTATAATCAGGGAAGACGTCAAGCAAGCTGTCCATGGGGCAGAAGAGACGGGAGGAGACAGCGGGCTTGGATGAGAGTGAGGCGAGGCATGATGAGAGGATCCAGAAGCGTCCAAGTTGGGAAAGACTTCCAGCATTCCGTCCATGGCGGTCAGGCCACGCGGCTTGTCGTGTTGAGAGGCGAGTCGCGAGATTGATGGCATCGCGGTGGGCAAAGGAGTCGCGACGATGGGCGGGGTCGGGAAGCCCTTGTCGTCCATGACGTCTGGGAGATCAATCGTCCCAATGAGCGGAGTGGGTGGATATACGATGGGCTCGAAAGTGTAGATGATCACTTTGAACGCCTGAAGCGATGGAGCGTGGCGTTGTCGAAGAAGAGCCCGTTGTGTGCCAGATAGCTCAAGCTTCCTATGCTCGACGTCCTGGTCTCGTTCGAGGCCACGGGAATTGTCGTGTTGGAGGCGAGGTACTCGCACGTCGCTGACGCAGACCTGGGGCGTGCACTGTACGGCGGAAAAGATCGGCTGCGGCTCGTAAGAGAAGAACCAGAAGACAACCGGGCGATGTTGAGGGGACGTCCCGGTGAAGTTGGTGCACTCCGCGAGGTCGGGCAGGGTCTTCACACCTGCGGCAGTAATAGCCTGTCAGCGTCGTGATAGTGGGTCAAACAGTAGACTAGATGCATACCGAAGAGGTTGGACGAGTCACCGTCGACGGTGAGGGAGAAGCGGCAGTCGCCGAACCAGACGGTGTTGTTCCAGAGCATGGTACCGTCATTTTCCATGAGGATCTAGTACGGACACGCCTTCAGCCATAGACTCGCCCAATGACATCGGGGGAGCTTACCGTCGTGGGAGACACGCAGACAGCCCGGTTGAACACTGCCGTGACGTTGGCGTACGCCGTGCCGTTCTGCCCGACAGGAAGCTGGAGAGTGGCATTTATGATGAGCCAAATTGTTGCACCCAAAAGACATCAAGGCCGACTCACCTGGAACACCTCCACTGCGTGTCCATCTTCCGTGATGAATGGAACAGGACCAATGTCGAAGAGGATCTGGGCAGTTGCGAAGCCAGATGCGCCTTGGAACGCTGGCAAACGGGTTGGTGAAAGGCGCAGATGACGATGAAGTCCAAAGCCCACCAATCATGTCCTTGAACTGGTCTCCGACGTCCTTGCTGATGCCAGTGACGTTGTCTGCTAGGGTGCCATATATGTTATACAGTGTCGCCGCATTGGACGATCGGATTTAGACGCACCAGGATACAACCACCAGACATCGCGCACGGACAGCATCGCTCCAGACAGAGGCTTCATGCTTGTGGTGAGCAGCGTAGAAGCGATGAGGAGCAGGATCGCGTAGTCGCTGTTGCGCCGCGCCCTGTAGGACGCGAGTAGCCTAGAGAGTTGCCTGAGTAGTCCAAGAGGACATTCCTCTGGGACGATCGTCGGTCAAGTTGACTAGAGGCTGATATCGAAGTCGTCGATCGTGAACCGCTTCGCCTGGATGTTCCAGTCCGGAATACCACCAGTCCGCTTGTAGGCCGCGGACACCTGTCCGCGCGCGCAGGTCAGTCCATCGCGTACGATGCGGACGGAACGTGGGTGTGGCTTACCGCCAGAAAGTGCTTGAGGACCGCCGCGATCTGGATCGCCATAGCACTGATGGGGCCTGCGTGTATATCCGCCATCCAGTCCGCGTAGCCCGAGACGTCTGGCATGTCGTCCATGGGTGGCGTCAGCGTGTCGTGCCTCTGAGAGTACAGAAGAGCCGACGCACGACGGGCTCTGTGAGGCGGCGACCGAAGTCTTGAGAAGTTTGTCTGTGAGAGAGGAGCGAGAGAGTTCTGCGAGGCAGCTTTGGAGGACGCGAGCCCATCGTTAGCGGCGAGGAGAGGCTGATGAGAGAGGGTGAGAGGGCGAGTGAGATTGTAGTTTACCTGCAGGACAGCGTGCCCTTATATACCCTGGCTGGCTTCATTGTAGATGTTGACGCTTGAATGGCGTGGGTAGCCGCCCAGGCTGACAGTGCTTTGCCTTGTGGTAGCTTGTGGTGCCGCATTGGCACGGGCCAAAGCACAAAGCAGAACAATGGCCCTTTGAACTGCTTGCACAGCATGCCGTGCAAGATCCGAAAAAGGGTGTCGCCTCGCCCACTCATCGAGCAGGTCAACTTGAAGTCGATGCGCATTACACTCCGGGAGTTCAAGCACGCATACCCGCGCGTATTTCGACGTATAGGTGAGTATCACCTATGCCAAGGGTCGTGGTTAGCAGGAGGGCGGTGGTGGTGAACGATGAGCACGAACCAACAGTGCGGGAATCTGCACCGAGCCATGGCTGAATGAAAGTAGAGTACTCCACAATAACGTAAACAAACAAGCGGCACATTCGGGCCATGGGTTGTTGCAACGAAGCGCACTTGAATAACACGAGTTGGCAATGCGACAGCAGGGCAGTAAAACTATAGACGCCTTCAATGGTTCCAGCCAGATCTTCAGCGACAGAGAGATTCGCAGTGACAACAGAAACTAGCGATGTGTCGAACCAGTCTCGAGTTTCACAGCCGGAAGTATCTCCCGACGAGCTGCATCTGCAATCGCCGCAGCGGCTGACAGCTTGCCCGACGACGGGCTGGCCTCCGGCCCGAGAGGCGTCCCGTACGCGAAGATCGAGGATGACATGCTGAGAGCGATGCTCAGCCCGCCAAAGCTTGAGATCGAGCTTATGCGGGACCGCACGCTGCGAGGACTCTCGCAAGGGGGGGCGTCGGCGTAGTATGGCGGACCGTATGGGTCCGTTCGCTGGACGCCGTTGCGGATGCAGTCTTCAGGCTCCGAGCTGGACGAGGCTGACGAGTCGGAGGAGGCTGACGAGTCGGAGGAGGCTGACGAGTCGGAGGTGGACTGAGAGGATATGGTAGTCCCGGGAGAGCCTGCGGAACTATCGTCTGATCCGGCCGAGCTGAATGAGTGTCGCAACGAGGACAGCACTACTCGAAGCTTGACGCTCTTGCGTGGCGACGCCTCTTTAGGGTGAGATGGGAGTAAATTGCCCGCTATACCGTCGAGAGGCATGGTCAGCGAGAGTCTCGGACCATGCAGAATGAGAGAACTCACCTCGCTCGCGCCTTTGCCCGAATCCGCGACTGAACACCTTGAAGGGATTCTCGAAACGTGTCTCAAACACCTCTTCGGCAAGCGAGTTCTCCCGACATGCAGGGCGGGCGAGACGCGGTCGGTCTGTCGAGTCGGTGCTAGACCGGCCTTCGTTGAACGTATGCGCTCGGTGTCTCTTGGGAGTGCGCGGCACCTGGCCGGATTGGAGCCCCTCTGAAGAACAAGAGGTGGCAATCGAAAGGGAGAGCGAAGGAGAAGACATGTGAGAAGCGATAGAAAGCGAGTGCGGCGGCTCTAGGCTCTGCGAAGAGGATCAAGTCGGAGGTCAGGGGACAACGCAGCCGTCCCCAATGAGGCTGACAGAAATTGGAGATGGGACGGCGAAGGAGCTCACGTCACCTGACGCTTCGATACATTAATGGGCCAGTATGTGAGTTACTTCCCTCCTCCGGTCAGCACGAGCTGCTTCACCTAGACTCCAGAACTTCCGGAGTGTCTGATGCAAGTCTGATGAAGCTCGAGCCCTCTTCTTGACATCAGAACCTGCGAGCCACCGGTATCTGCGGGGTTGAATCGGGTTGCGCTGGGCTGAATGCATGAAAATTGTGGTCAAGAACGGTGCAGGATCCCAGGAGGTGCTGGTGAGCTCACCGGAAGCTTGCGACTGTCGAACGTCGCAGGCCCGCATAAAGGTTCAAACCAAAGCAGAATGTCCATAAGTGGGCTATACCGGGTGCGATACAGTCGTGATCAACGAAGACAGAGGTGAAGCTCTTAAGCTGTGCTGCCTCGTCGAGGTTCAACATTCTCACCTTCCTTATTTGTGATCTGAGCGCCGCTCTGTTGGCACGCAGGCGTTTATTCGGGGCCCAACCTTGTCTCGAACTCGTCGAAGGCAGCCAGGCAGTCTCACGAACGCATGGCGACCAAGATTCTCTGCATGCCGCTTTTTTTCTGGCTGTTTGCTGTGGGAGTCTTCTGCGCTGCCTATCCCTCACGAACGCTCACGTTCACCGGTTTCGTTCCTGTCCGGGTCCGAGTCGGCCACAGGCCGACTCGTGAGCGTCCACGTACTCATCCTCGTCATCATTCTCTCGAGACAAGTGTGCTTCGGATGGTCCTCTGATGCGAACATCATAGGTGTTATTGCCCCTCGTCAGGGTCTCTACGTACGATGCGAGAGGCAATCCGATCGGAGGCCCGGCCGGTGCTCACTGCTCGCCACCGCCATCCTACGCGTGCTCACAATGTATGTGATACAAGCGAGACTGCATCAACTTATGTACAAATGTGGATCAAGGACTACCTTCTATGGGAACGAGCGGTGAGTCTCAGAACTTGCTCTGACGGATAACACACTACGTCAACTGATACCGTGACCATATCGTCGTGACGAAAACCCGACAGGAATAAACTTCACTCACCTCCCGGATAAACCAGTCGTCATCCTATCTTATGCGGTGTGAGGGCGAAGTGTCTTTTGACACGCATCTGTCTAGCTCACTGACCAAATGGTATAGCCTTCTCCCCGTGAGATCCCGCTGCAGCCCTTCTATGCTCCCAGGCGACGTAAAGCCACTGACGGGCTGGAACACCTGACTAACAGTTGGTGAGCTGGACAATCTCATATAAAGAGCCGATACAGACAGGTCGACCTTTCACATATTCCGATAACCTCACTTCCTCCGATCCAAACATGCCCCTTCCTCTGCTTGCGATTGTAGCCGCCGCCGCCCTCTTGGTCGGCCTATTCTCCAAGCGGCTTCGTCGAAAGTCTATCAAGCAAGTCCGTGGACCGTCTTCGCCGTCATTCCTGTTCGGTAAGTGGCTTTCGCGTATGGCCGCCTTGCGCTGCAGTTCCTCACAGATTCTGCGATACTGTTCAGGACACGAGCTCGCCCTCAGCTCCCAGGAGGAGGTTGGTGGCCTTGAATCCGAATGGCTGCGGGTGTATGGCCCCACGTGGCGGATTGGCGGCAACTTTGGGGTGAGTCGCATCTCTGGCATCTCTGGCACGGGATTAATCCGAGGCGCCCGCACAGACGGACATCCTTATGACGGCTGACCCGAAGGTATGCACAATCTGCCATCTCGACATGCGATGTCGTTTTTTTGAGTGATATCTAGGCGTTGCAACACATCTACCACAAGTCGGGTTACAACTACACCAAGAGGACATCGGACAACTTCATGGGACAGATGATGGGTGGCCCAGGTATCGTGGTTGCGCTTGGTGGGTCGCATCATTTTTTGTCGCGGAACGCTGTTTCGACCATGTCTGGAGGGAGAGACCATGTACGCCATCGCAAGATAATGAACCCAGCGTTCAACGCAACCCAACTCAAGGCGTTCTTGCCACTCTTCCAACGCATCAGTTCGAAGGCGAGTCATTTCTTGCTGTCAATACGCCCAAGCTGACACTTCGTCTTACCTGCCAGATGATCGAACAATGGAAGGCTGAGCTTGTTAGTAGCGAACAGATGGACGTCATGGTCAACAAGTGGCTGAGCCGCGCGACGCTGGACATCATCGGCGAAGGTGAATCGATTCACTGGCAGGGCGAATGCGTCAGAAGTCACTCAACGATACGTGGTCGCAGCTGCCTTTGACTACGACTACGGTGCGCTTGACCAGGGCGGAGCTAGCCCACTCGGCAAGGCCTACGACAACCTCTTGTGAGCTGCGCATGCGATTGATCACACGATATGAGTCGGTGGCTAACCGGCCTCCCAACAGCAAAGACGTTAACTTCCAGCCTTCTGCGGCTGCGGCGTTTTTCCGCGCAACGTGGAACTACATACCGACTCTTGTCCTCAGGCCTGTCGAGTTCATACCCGCCGGTCCTTTTAAGCGCATGCGCGACCTGAGGAACCTCTTTGCTCAATATGGGTCGCAGATCCTGCGAGAGCAGCGCACCGAAGTCGACGTCGAGAAGCCGTCCAACAGCAAGGACGTCATGAGCATCTTGAGTAGGTGTTCCTCCGCTTCTTCCACAGTTCCACTTCTCAAAGGCCCCGCTGACTTCCCCGCATCAAGTCAAGGCCAACGCTTCTGCAGATCCGAAGACACGCCTCACGGACGCAGAGCTTATGGCGGAGATGTACACGCTCACGCTTGCGGGTCATGAAACGACCAGCTCTTCACTGACCTTTCTCACGTACGAGCTGGCGCGGCACCCCGACTACCAGGTGCGGATGCGCCGGGAAATCCAGGACCGCCGCGCGCTGGTCGCAGCTCGTGGAGACACTGACTTCACTATGGAGGATCTTGACTCACTGCCGCTCACCATCAACGCTATCAAGGTGCGTGGCCGTTGTACGAAGCAGGTAGCGGTTTGCTGAGAAGATCGCCATGACAGGAAACTCTCCGCGTCCACCCGATAGTTCCGCAGCTCCTCCGCGTCGCAGTCAAGGACGACGTCATACCGCTCTCGTACCCTATCGTTTCGACCACTGGAGAGACCATCACGGAAGTCCCCGTCCAGGCAGGTCAGGTTATTATGACCTCATTCGCTAGCTACCACCGGTACGTCCGACTTCGGATGATCATAATCTATACGTCTGACTGCCCGCAGGCTGACAGACGTGTGGGGAGACGACGCGGATGTCTGGAACCCCGACCGTTTCTTCCGTCCCGAGACCGGTAAGCACACGAACGTCGGCGTCTTCGCGAACTTGTGAGTTGTCGTAACAGGGCTCGTTGCATACTCCCTGTTCGCTGACTAGAAAACTTCTCGACTATTTAGGATGACGTTCTGTGAGTGTTACTTCTCCGAGGTACTTATGCTGAAACTGACGGTGTCCCCAGCTGCTGGAGTACGCGCCTGTATAGGCTGGCGGTTCTCGTGAGTCCGCCATATCATACGACCGTCACGCTGTCACTGAACCTTCTGGATTGCAGCGTCATCGAGATGCAAGCGATTTTGGCCGAGACTCTCGAGAACTTCGAGTTCGCCCTCCCCAAGCAGAAGCTGGATATCATCAGAGCTCCCGCGGGGCCCCTCATGGTGCCAATCATCAGGGGAAAAGAGGACCTCGGAACTGTGATGCCGCTGCGGGTGGCCTTGGTGCAGAAGTGATATGACTGCAAGTATCCGGTATCTTCTGCTCATGTACGAGATCAGTACGTTGCTGCGGCTCGCCCTGTTTGACGACTTTTACATATTTAACATCATCGGACGTTCCTCGAGTATTGACGGAGGTATCCAGTGACCATGAGAGTCTGAATAGATGACTAGCGCGCCCAATGCATAGCGGTGCATAGCTAACAATCAGGCAGAGTCTGATTCTGAGATGCAAACTGCCACTAACATCTCATAGGATCCTTATCTCGATCCAGCGCCTAGGTTATCTCTCGCTGACTCGAGTGCCAATGTACCGGATTCTGTACGACTTGGCTCGGACACACTCTCTTCCCGAATCCACGTTTTGCTACTCAACATCAAACATCATCAATAACTCTTACTCTATCGCAGTCTGCTTTACACCTACGAGGGCCGGTAGTGTTCTGCAATCGGCGCCTCCACATCGAGCTGCTAAGTCACATCGCCTACTATGTTTTGCGTCGTGTTCTTTCTGATCTCGCACCTGTCGCGCTGTAAGCTGAGACCGAGACGGAAGAGCACAACGCGTGGCACTGACGTACTCCAGAAGCCCTCCGCCGATTCGGAAGCCGAATATGTTCCCTTGCTTGCTATGGAAGTTGGAACTTCAGTGGTACGCCCCCAGTTCGAAGATCACACAAACGATGCTGACGGCGTTCATGCAGGTTTGAGAATGAACTAGACCTGCATTGGACGCTCCAGTTCCATACATCCTCAAATCGCACGGCTTACTCTGCGGAGCAGCGAACAAGACCTTGTGCTCCTGAAGCCTGTCATTCAGCTACTAGAAAGTTTGTATGCATGTGTGATACGTAGTCCTCTAATGTAAATATCGTCAGCCCCTGCTCAAAAGATATCGCTAGACGATGAATCGACCCCGTCATGGTTCCACGCATGGTCGGATCCCTTGTGACGCCAGTCCACCGTGAGGGACTGCACCATGGCTCCGAGATCGCGCCCGAAAGCGCAACTTGATAGGTCTCCAGAGACTGTGTCTATGAACTTCTGGGTTCCGAAAGGATAGCTTACAGCGGCGTCCGAGTAGAGCTTTGGGGTGAGGGATTGATTGAGGTAGACGTTGACTGCAAGAACGCAGAGGAGGTCGTTTGCACCGAAATCTTTTGCGACGTCGACAAGGAGCTCGACCGGGAGGGAGTCGAGCGTCGCCATGGTCGTGAGAGGGATGAGGAGTGGTAAGGGGGGGGAACTCCTGAGTGGTATCATAAGTGGCATACCCCTGACCTGAGACGAGTCACCTACCAACACGATGGAACAGGAAGTACCCTATCGCCGTTGAAGCGAAGGCAAGCTTTGAGATGATTCGTTCTGGGAGAGCGTTGCTTGAACAAAAAAGGTCATCTGAGTGACACCACGAAAGCCGAAACAAGCGAGACTTCTCCTAGGCTCGCACGATCCACGGAACCTACAGCCTTAAACGAGGGAGGACTCGAGGAGGAGGAGGTGTCATCAATTATACAATACAACTTACATCTGTAGGGACAGTGATGTGCACGCGGCAATAACAGGATCTCCTGCCTTCGACGTAGAGTTGCGTGATGTATGCTACCTCTGGCTCATACGGAACTTGAGTCTCCCTCAGAGGTGATGACTCTCAAGGGTCTGGTCTGCTGCTGACGAAGTCGGACGCGACGTCAGTCGACCGCACTGAAGATTTGACTCCATGGCAGACTCACCATGATCTCACTGTCATTCGGATTCCGCGCGCCCACTGACTTGAAACGCGTGTCAGCCGCGGAAGGGAGGACGTTCGCTTCTGGTGCGAGCAGCTGTTCGCGCAGGAGGTGCCGCGAGTTGAGCATCGCCAGGAGGGAGTTCAAGAGAACTAGTGAAGTCGAGAAGGAGCTCAGCTCATGGGGCATCGTTACGAGAGCAAGGACGTACGTTTACTGGCGGTGAACTTGAAGGCTACGAAGACGAAGCTTTTCGGAAGGGCCGCATACTGCGATGTATATGTAAGCCTTTGCATGGTCCCGAACGAATAAGTGCCTTCCTACGGTGATAAGAAAAGCCAGAACCCATAGGCTACACAACGAAGGATGCAAATCAGTATTTTTGGATACATGAGGATACAATCTTGAGACTTGACTCACGCCGCAATCGCACCGGTGCTCACGCGATGCATGATCAGCGTGCGTACGACGTTGTTGACCCTGTACGTTCCATCGCTAAACCGGGGGACATCCGAGAGCACACGGTGGTGGCTTACGGAGGAAGAGGGTGGGCGATAGCCGCTCGTCGGGCTCGGCCTGGGTGCGACAGCGTACGATAGCACAGCTTTGTCGTACGGGCTTGTACGATCGTACCTGGTCGGCGGCCGCTTGGAATTACCATAGGTGACCATACGTCCTCAGCGCATGCCATGGTATACAGTGCATGATATTTGACGCACAAGGGGGGAGCGAAGGCGCAACTTGAACGCACTCGAAGGGCAGTCTGTGTCGTACCTGAAAACAGACCAAGTTGTGGCTCGCATTGTCTGGGAAGTCGTGACTCGTTGGAGTGCGAGTTTGAGATGTCGTCCATCCTCGGTATCGTCCTCGTCCTCGATATACGAGTCACTATCCTCGTCGTCAGAGACGGCATCGCAGCCGACCTCTATCTGTGTGTTGGTGACGCGTACGCCACTGTACTTGCACTGGACAGACCAAGGACAGACAGTGGCCGGGGAAGGCAAGGGGATGGGCGCCTTGACATGATGACGTCACGCGTGGGCAAGTACATAAGCGCGTCCGGTGTCTCTGCCGTTCGCCAGGCCTTTCTTGACCTTGCACCACCACCATCCCTGCTTGATTGCTGCCGTTCTCTTCACTGAGTCCAGATCTCCTCGACATCGCGTGCTCTGTGAACCGATGGACCCTGAATCACCGGTAAGTCATCCCATCAGACTGTACGAGCCCGCCCTAGTTAGTATACAGGGCCTCTGTACCCGCGTGCAGCATCGCCATACGTTGAGCATCAAGGAGGGCAGAGTGGGCGATATGGAGGATAACAGGTACGTGATCTGCTGGGTTAGGGCATGCCGATTGGATTCTGAAGGAACCAGGTGCGTACGTCACAGGTACACCGACTATATGCGCGTTGTTCACTTATGGCGCACGCATCTCCAGCGATTGCCCCACCTCTCTCGCATGCAAGCATTGGACCCGAAACTTCGGTGCGTCTGTAACTGCCCATATTCCCGCATATCGCCCAACCGCATCCTACACCCATCGTGTACTTTCCCTCTACTGTGCACCTCCGNGCATCCTACACCCATCGTGTACTTTCCCTCTACTGTGCACCTCCGCTCCCGCTCCCGCTCCCGCTCCCGCTCCCGCTCCCGCTCCCGCTCCCGCTCCCGCTCCCGCTCCCGCTCCCGCTCCCGCTCCCGCAATCCCACTCATGAACCCCGTGTCTGGCTTCTCCGTGTCCCGCTTGCACTTGTGTTTACCCCATCTATCCGCATTCCGATTACAAGGTGCATGTCGCGATTCTCGCCATGGCTGTTTGTGTGCTATTTAGCATCTTCCGGCTTGCCTGTACTATATTGGTAGTTTGTGAATCGAAAAAGGTTGCACCGTGCTTTCTGGATTGCGCAGAATGGTCGACGAAGTGAGCCGGAGGAATGAGGCCAGCCAGCTGCCGTGTTATCGTACGGCGCAGTTGTACGATCGGACATCCCGGGCTGTGCTATCGTACGCGCCCATGCGTACGATCATTGCATACGAGATACGACATGCATGGGGTCCTCTGACCGTACCACTACCATACAACGTATGCGACGAAGAGGATGGTCATGGACTATACGTATGATAATGAACTGTCGAACCCGCGCACGATTTAGTGATGTCACGTGAGTCGGACTGAAGAATGACCAAAATGGACCCACTTTCTGAAGTGACTCTGGGACCTTGCGAGCCAGAGCGCCATTGTTGCTGCGATGAGCGCGTCTGCAACGAGACTAGTAGCCAGGGTAGAATAGGGAAGCCACTGCGTGATGGTCGATATATGAGAGACTGCTCGAGAGTGGCGCACCCAGGACAGTCACGTACCGGATATACGAGATCAAAGCTGATATACGGGGGAGGACTGACACTGTTGCCGAACGCTATTGTAGGTCGCAGACTGCACGAGGATTGCGATTGCGACTAACCCGTGGACCCATAGGACTACAGCTGTCGTTGTCATAGTCAGCGCTGAAGACGTCGAGATAGCATGGACAACAAACTTATGTCTTGGCCTGCGACAAGCAGCGGTCGGGATGAGAAGCGGGAGACCCTGCGACTTCAAGTAGTACTACTCACAAAAAACGGCAACGGAGCAAATGATCTGCGCAACTCATGAGGACACATCGATGACCGTCGTTCGAGCGATCACTTACATTCAGTCCAGTGATAACCAGGTTACCATGGCTCACTGTGGAGGTCAGCTATATTCCTGCAATAGAGACATCTGAGGCACTCACATGCCCAGATCCGATAGCAGAACACCCTGAGTGCAGTGGTCCGACATCAGTCGCACAGCGATCCCATCGAGAACAAGCTCACCCTCTTACAATGGCATCACCGATGCCCTGCGTGTCTGTCAGTCTCGAGTGTAGCGGATGAGACATAGTAAACTCACCGATACCACACCCTGGGCCTGAAGAGATCGCGGGAACTCAAGTGTCCGTCATTCAAGACTTGGAGTAGCGACGTACTATGAAACTCCTGCTTACACGTCAGGGTCCGAGACATGTAACCAGAACAGAGGCAATACGAACCATTGCGGTTTCACGAGACTGAGGAGATTACCATAATCGGTGATCGCAAACGTGTACACAACGTGCGAGATGAGGATTGTGTGGAGGGTATCGAGTGTCCTAAGAGGGCATAAGGTCTTGAGGACAAGCGAGTGTTAATGCGGGTATGCGGTAGACGCACCAGACTACCTGACATCAGGGTCAGAGGTCGATCGTAAGCACGGTCCCAGATGGCACGAGTTCACTGACTAGGCCCTTGAGAATCAACGAATCTCCACGGCTACGGCCGTAATAGATGTATGTCTGTAGCGTGGAGAATCCGTAGAGCCTGCAAATAGACCATATGTGGTCAACTACATTGAGCCGCGGGAGAAGGGGAGCATTACCATGCTGCAAGGATGTTCCCTAAGAGGCTGCGGGTTTGAGGCCTGGCCGAAACTCCAAATATCTCACTCACCGATGAGTAGGGAACCGTATGTGTCCCCTAAGGATGGTAAGGATGGACGGGTGGCCATGTAAAGAGCGTGGAGGAAGGATGCAAGAGAAACGATTTGCATCGCGCCTTTTGAGTACATCGTGCGAGGAAGCTGCTTCTTGTTGCCATGAGGCTGTCCAACAATGCAA
>WJSG01021355.1:0-54317 GCA_016618145.1 Sanghuangporus lonicericola
CTACAAGGGAGTGCTCGTGGAGCAGTCGCATGTCTTCAGAGACATGTTCGCCCTCGCGGGACCAGGACTCCAGCCTGATGATACCGTCACATCTCCCATTATCCGCCTCGATGACTCGCCGGAGTCGCTTCGCCACGTCCTGCGTGCCTGCATGCCCGTCAAGGATGCGAGGTGCGTGCGCGCGCGCTCAACCCCAGAGTCGCCCACCTCTGACCTGTCTATCGACAGCTTCGCTGCTGCGGAAAATCCTTCCTTCGACGCCATCTGGGCACGCATTCACCTCGGAGACAAGTATCATATGACGAGGCTCTACGACCATGCCGTCACGTTCCTCAAATCTCACTTCACTGCGGACCTCGATAACCGGGACAAGCTCGCAGCTTCAGGATGGGTCCCGAGCGGATGGAAGCGCGAAGAAGTCATTGGCGTGGTCAACCTGGCTCGCTTTGTCGGCGAACCTACCATACTCCCTGCTGCGCTCCTGGGGTGTATGGCACTCGGCAGCGGGCTTGTCCCGGGTTTCGTTCGGGAGGATGGCGTACTGGAGAGGCTCTCCACTGAGGATCTGGGGATCTGTGTCGCTGCCAGTGCGACCGGGCGTATCCTTGCCGCGAGTGCAGGTGCCCGCATACGCCTTGCTTCCCGTATCGGCTCGTGTAAAAACCTTCGCTCTCAGGCTGGGCGGAACTATCCGCCGGGCTATGGTCCTCCGGGAAGCGATCCGAACACCCGAGTTATCAAAATGGCGGAAAGGTTGGTGGGAGTTGTCGATCCGCTCGCCAAGATCTCGGATTTGCTGGAGACGGACGAGATACACCACTGTCCCGAATGCTTCAAGGTCACTGAGGAGTGGGATGCTTCGGAGCGGAGACGGCTGTGGAATCGCTTGCCCGAGTTGTTAGGCGTCGAGGTCCCGGGATGGGACGATAGCACGAAAGTGGTTGAGAAGCCTGCTGGTAAGCACTGTCCGCTCCTGCAAAAAATCGCTCATGCTAAGGTTCTAACGCCTGACAGGGAGTAGAACTTCAATGGCGGAATGGTAGGTCATTATGACCGTGTAGCCGACTTTTGACTGTACTATGGGATAGTGGGACTACTTCCACCTCCTCGCGTGGATTCGATTGAATACTACTGTAAATTCAGTATAGAAATGCCCTTTTCTGAGCTTCGAAGTCGGTAGACGAGGGTAGGAGTCGCAGCAAGGCCAGGTGAGCGTCAAGGTTACCTAATCGGATAGCCGACGGCGCCTGAAGCAACTATGCAGTGAGCAGCGCGCGAGCTTGTTCCTCCACCACCAACACGCGGCAAACAGAACTAACAAACCATGATCCTCGGTCTATCTCTTGGTCATTGAAACGCATTGAGGACACCCTTGCTTCAATCTCGCGCATGGACACCACCGCGGCGAATATCTCTTACGATGTGATCATCCGCATCTTGGACTGGCTTCGCGACGACTATCTGTCTCTCTACTACTGTTCTCTGGCTAGCAGCACTTTTAGCGATGCTGCCGCAACTCTGCTCTACCGCAAGGTCACATATTCTCCCTCACAGAGCACCGTTCACCGCGTCCTGGACCTCAGGCAAAGGGACGACTTTCTGGTAAGTTTTGATTTCCTGATCTCGACACTGCATACGACAGGATGGTTAACTACTCTACCTCAGACAGGCTTCTTCGCATCTGCGCGCCTTTCGCACAATGCTACCCGTGTGCGCCGATTGGAGATCAGCGGTGGGCTTTCTTCCACCCAATTCATGAGTGTCACGGTGCTCACGCACGTGCTACCAGGATACCTCTCAGCGCGCCCGCCACCGCTCAACAAATTTCCAGCGCAACTGAGCGCAGCCGTTGAGTACTGGCCCAACCTCCAAACGGTCATCTTTGCCCCGGCGCTCTATCACGACAGTACCTTCACGGACGCGCTCCCTCTCCTACTTCGGTTGTCTGCTCTTCGGGACCTTACGGTGAACGGAGCATGCACGACCGATGCTCTCGCACCCGTTCTGGTGCAAGTACGTGGCCTGGAGAGCTTGATGATCCAGTCTCCAAGCCGCGCAGTTCTCCAGCTCCTTCCGGAGTGGCTCGCAGCGCTGCGCCCGACGTTGCGCAAGCTTCATTTCTCGGTACATATGTATGATTTACGAACTCGCTCCTTGGAGCTGACATGTATTTCTCTTCTCAGGGAAGTTGCGGTTCGATAACCCCTGGCGTCCTGCGCTCTTTCGTCCCACATCTGCAATTAGTGTCCTCCTTCGGCCTCGGCTTGTCGTACTCGCTCACAGACGACGACGTATTTGCTTTCTGGACCAGCCTTCCGCATCTCAGGAGCCTCGAGTTCAGGTACTATCTGGTATGTCCGCTTATCCTGGCTCTATCAACCGATTGTGACGCAGCTGCAGCAATTGCGGCCGTCCATCATTCCACGTTTAGTGAACCTCCAGCACCTCACCGTCCACTACACGCACGTCACCACGAGGACCGATGCCGCCCATCTGTACAAGTGGATACGGCGCGTGATCACGCACTCTCCTCTGGCTTCGCTGCGTCTTGTGTGCGAGAGTGAGGTCTACGGTCCTGCGCCATCGTTCGATCCGCTCCTCGAGCATCTGTCTGCGCGGCACGCGGCGACGTTACGCAGGCTCGATATCAAGGACTGTCTCGTTGGCAATGCCGCTTTGCGCGAGTTCTGCAGGACGTGCGAGGCCCTCGAGGAGCTGTCTGTCGGTGTGTCTTTGGACACGCTGGTGAGTTAGTTCTACACATATCCTGAGTACATACTCACGAGCTCACTGCTTATGTCTACTGTTCAGCACGACTTTCCTCGATATGCTTCCGAGCTCCGAAGGCTCCATACCGTGGCCTTCTGCGTTCGCAACACCAAGCGCCGGGTGGCGAGATCTCTTCATTTTGCCAAGTCATGCATATACCCGGAGTCCACGATACGTCGATTGACTGTTGATGAAACCCGATATGAGGTTCGTAGATGGTCCCTTCCGTCTATGCCAGGAACAAGCAAGGCACAAGCTCTGATCTCTCATTCACAGGGAAGCTGGGTTTCGACGAAAGATGCCGGTTCCATCTACTTCGGAGTGGAGGAAGTGGGAAATTCAACTCATTCATTTCCCTGGGAGCTCGGTGTCCTTGATAGTTAATGTCATGCCAGTAGTAGTGCCCTCACTCGCCGCTAGCCCGTGCCTACGCCAAACACGACTTTCTCAACTCCGCAATGTGAGCGGCCGTACGAGCAAGCTTCGCAAGGGTTGGTCGATCGTTCCCGCAAGCTCGTCTGCGATGATCTATGCATTCCATACGAATGCATTCGAAGTGACAAGGAACCAGGGCTGTGTGGCCCTTACTTTGAGATGGTGAAGGAGATCTACTTGATTACTACTAAGTACTTAGTGTGTATACTAAGTACATGTTTCTAAGCAAGACGAATACTGTTTTGTCCAACGGAGCATGGACAATTGGCGACTTGCGCATGGTCTGCTGACTCATTTGATTCTCTGCATCGTCGGAACGTCTGTAAGATGAGCCCAAGCCGCGAAGAGTAATTCCTGGACGAGGTTCCGAACCCGGAGTCCGCCTAAGCCCGTGACGTCACGCTTCGATCAACATTCCGGGTCCGTGACAAGACGCGTCTTTCCTCAACCATCGTCGTCGCTGCCGCTGTCCCCACCGACCAGCTCAAGGTTCTTGGTACTGTGAGCACTTGTTCTGCGATACGGCTGTCAGGCTATCTAACCCCTTCTAGGCGGCCTGCGAAACATTCACTGAGCGACGGAGCATGTCGACTTCGCGCGCCACGCGAAAGCGCGCTCGCACGGATGAACACGCGGAAGAGGAGCCGCCACCCCATGTTGTCTCGAACCCAGAGAAGAAACCGACAATGCATGAAAGGATAGCTGGGATATTGCCTCCCGAATTCACCCGAGACGCGGAGTTCTGGCTCAATGACGGGACGGTAATCCTTGTCGCAGACGACGTCGAGTTTCGCGTCTACAGCGGTCTCCTCGCGAACCATTCTCCTGTCCTCAAGGAGCTATTCTCTCAACCGCATTCTACTCGTCTTCTCTCGATTAACGATCAAGGGCAGATCTCCTGCCCTGTCGTCAATCTGTCCGACTCTCCTGATGACCTGCGGCACTTGCTACGTGCGTACATGCCCCAGAACGCGTCCAAGTAGGGTTTCATAGCATGTCTGCGTCGCTTGCTGTTGACCATATTGATCTAGCATGTACGACCAAGGAGTCCCGTCCTTCGATGCGGTCTCCGCTGCGATTCGTTTGGGCCACAAATACCAAATCACGTCCTTGTATGACCGGTCTCTAGAGTTCCTCAAGGAGAAATTCACGAACGATTTCGACGCCTTCCTCGACCTTGACGGCTGGATTCCCGATAACTGGAAAATGGAAGAGGCGATTGGTGTCGTCAACCTGGCGCGCCTCATTGGAGAACCGATGCTCCTGCCTGTCGCCCTTCTTTCCTGCACGACGCTCGGCGGGCAGCTCGTCCGCGGGTACGAACGTGCCAACGGGACGCAGGAGCACCTCACCATTGACGATCAAGCACTTTGCATCAATGCGAAAATCACAATTCGCAAGGCACGCGTCATCGCGCTCTTCAACTCCTTAGCCCCCTCTCCTGCGAAGGCGTGCAAGAAGGTAGCTGACTGCAGGCTCGCCCTGCGTAAGGCCGCGTACAGCTTGCACACGACTATCGACGACTGGCTCGATGACACGGACGATCCGTTCGAGACTTACGAAGACTACATCGAGGGCGAGAAGCTGGAGGTATGCGCCGCCTGCTTGGCCTTGGTGGATGAACGAGCCGCTTCTGAGAGGCGGAAGTTGTGGAATCGTCTCCCGCTGCTTCTTGGCATTGAAGTGCCCGAATGGGGCCAACCAGCCCCGCCTGACGAGCCGGCCCCTGCACAGCAATAGGTATGGTCCAGCTGCAGAGGTCAGGACTGTGTGCGATTACTAACGTTGTCGCAGACCAGGATCCCCGACGATTGGGGATGTCGGTCATTTGCGAACTATTCTGTGTCTGTCGGGCTTCCATGTACGTTCCGAAGCTTCACGACATACGTTGGGCTGACATGCACTTTGAACAGGGCTGGAACAGTCTCCGTTGTACTAGTATGCTTAGATGTCATCTCGTGTCTGACCTGAGAGGCTACTACACCGGCAAGGAGAGGTTAGAGGACCAGGAAAACCGTGTCGTATCGTCTTACTCACATTGTCGCTAATAGAGATTTGTGCAACGGATTACGTATTCTGCAGTGACGCTCGCTGTATCTGGACTTGCCTGTGCGTGCCAACTCCAGTTTATCAGAGTCTGCACCGAGCCCATCTTCGCTGCTGCACAGGCCCGAAGCTGTCTCCCCAGGACGTATACATGTAATCTTCGCGCCTCAATGATAGAACGCGTTCATGCTTGCGAGTGTCACAAGGCCGAATCTGCGAATCGCAATCGCTTCGTCCGATGAGCTGAGGTGCTACCACATATCGACAAAAGGTTGCGGGTACTTATTTTGGGGACAAGTGCGGATGGTGCCAGCGCTCTGCGTATACGTCCGGACACTAGTAACGTCACACTATTCGATCGAGCACGAAGGACGACAGATAGACAGGAGACTGGTACGCGGTATGAGTTTTGACGTCGTGAACGGTGTCACGTATTGCGAGTATGACGAAAGCTTACGGTGCGAGAGTAAGTGGTGTCAAAAGCACGGAATCACTGAGCAGCAGCTTCACAAAGAAGGCAGCTGAGGAGGAGTGAAAGAGGTCAACGATCAGAAGAAGACGGTAAAGTCATTCGAGCTCACCTGGTCGCCATCCCCAAGTCCCCAACCGGGAACCTCAATCCCAAGGATCTCCGGGAGAGCTTTCCACATGTTGACCCGCGCATTTGCATGTCGGTTGTTGACCTCGGTCTGGCACAATAGGCATAGAGACAGGTTTCCCTTCGGGATGTAGTCTGTGTAGGGCGCGAAGGGGTTGTCGTCCATCAGAGCGTCGATGTGGGGAGCAAGCCTTGCCAGGGCATCGCGCATGGTCTTCCGGCAGCTGCTCTCCCCAAACCTTGACACGAGTCTGCACTCCGGAGAACTGGAGTCGAGAACACCGAAGAGTGCCTTCAGCCTGGCCTTGCGGATATCCGTCTTCGCCTTGAAGCATCGACCGAGGTCATCCAGAGTGAGGTGCTCTGGTGAGCCGTCCTCGCGGGTAAAGCCGTGCACCACCCGGTCTTCGAGCGTCGTACAGGCCATGAGCGCCGTGGGGAGGATGTCGGCGTCGCCGATGAGCCGCGCGAGATTCACAACGCCAACAGCGTGCACGTCGTCCCATCCAGGAGGGTTCCACTTCGCTACGGCGTCCCAGCTTTCGAGTGTGGCCGGGTAGTGGCTCTTTAGATAGTGCAGCGACTGCTCGTAGAGTGGCGCGAGCTGGTACTTGTGCCCCAGCCGGATGCATGCGGAGATAACATCAAATGCAGGCCGCTTTGCATCGTAGAAGCTGAGGATGTCTTTGTCAGTGCCGATCTGACCGATAGAGCAGATCAGACTCGTACCTGGTCTCTCCTCCTGGCATGTAAGCACGGAGGATGTGTCGTAAGTCCTCAGGAGAGTCCGTGACGGGAACAACGGGACAAGTCATCTCTCTATCCCCACCAAAACGCAGGATGTGAACGTCGTTCGTCTGCGCGAAGAGTTCCTTGAACACGGGCGAGTTCACGGAGAGCATACCGCTGTAGACGCGGAACTCGACATCCCGGGCGACGAGAATGACCGTCCCATCGTCGAACCAAAAGCTGTTGTCCCTTTTTCGCCCACCGGGTTCCTGAGCGAAAGCTGTGTCAGGTGCGGAACTCTCTGAACCATCTTTCAGCAGTAGCTCCTCATCGGCCTGTTCTGAACCATCATTCGGGGGCGAGTCTATGCGAATGCGTTTCCTGGTTATGCGAGCAGACATGGTAGTTCACCCAGGTTGGCCGGAGAGTGCACCGTTCGCGAAAAGGGTGGAGGAGGATGAGGGTAGAGTTCCGATTCCACTTGAATCGGCCAGCCTGTTGGCGTTGGGAACGCTCGCATCACCTGACCTTTGGTACACCGATCTTTCGCACGTGACAGATGGTACCCTCGTATTCTTAGCTCCAGTCAGCCTCGATTGCTTCCGCCTTGATTACGCCTCCGCCCGCCCAGTGCCCGCCCGTCCTCATAATCCTCCCCCCACGCGGTAAACCACCCCCGCATGGCTCGTGCATCTCCCCTCCATTTCTTATCCCTGCTTGCGGCGTTGTCTTTATCGTGCGTATGTGTTGTCTGCATAATCTCCATCCGACTAAGTCGTTTTCAGACGTTTGACTCGCCATGTTCAGTCCGTCCACTGGTCTCTCGCCCGTTGGAGATACGCTTGGGACCGGTACGTGCGCCCTTTCTCTCCATGGCCTCATGCTCACATTCTCTCACTGCAAGGTTCGACCGTCCCCGGGCATGTGTTGCTCTGTTACCCATTGTTATGCGGGAGCGCTCCGAGCGTCCCGTTTGTTGCTCATTATCGAGCCTGTGTCGCAATCGGGGTTGCGCGGCAAATGTGCGCGTCCGATTTCGCTCTCGTCGCCGTCCAGGCACCGTTGTCCATGGCATTTCACTCGCCTCGTCGAGAGTTAGTGCGCGTTGCGGAACAACATTCTGTCACCGTATCTCGTGCGGCACGGACCCCCTCTGGATTGCTCGCACTCCTCCGTGAGCACGAGTGTAATAGTAAGTGTTTGTCCGCATGCTTCGTCTTCAGCACTGCCGTTACGAGCGTGGGTAGTCAGCGGGGGGCTGGCGGTGCCAGCGCCGCACCATCCGCTGCCTTCCCGCCATCTGTTCTTGGAGTTGCCGATCGCGCGGACATCGTTCGAGAGTGGTGCAAAGCCACATCTGGAGCAGTCTTACATGAAAGAGCCTGTGCGGTTTGTGCCCGCTTAACCCGTCTACCCTATCTGTCACGGATTGAGACCCGTAGCGTGGATCTCGCCCCTTTAGATCGATCAGGCGAAGGTGTAACCCGTGCCGAACGAACTTCCGCGGCCGACCCTTTGGAAGAGTTACCTGGTCCGGTGCTGTTCGAAGAGGCCATCGATGTTCAGAACGGTGTAAAATTTATGTACGCCTGTCGCAGTTGTTTATCAGGCTTGCGCCGCCATGAACTTCCTCGACATGCCTTAGCCAACGGTCGCTGGGTCGGGGCTGTTCCTGCTGTTCTGCAGAACTTAACATACGTCGAGCAGCTTATGATTGCTCGTTACCGGCATAGCTTTTGTGTCGCTCAAGTCACTCTTGGGCAGCGTTACTTGGCCGCTAATGTAATCGTATTCGGGCAGCCCGTGGCACGAGCGTACAAGCTTTTACCTCCACCTAGATCGGAGATTGAAGAGATCCTTGCTATACTATTCGTGGGTTCGGTGTCGCCCACCGAAGCCGACTTCAGACGCACCCCTTTCTTAATGCGGCATCGAGTGGTCGTGCAGTGCGTAGACTGGCTGCGATACAACAGCGTGAGTTACTCTGATGTCGGGATTTCGATGGAGAACTTGCAACAGTATCCCGAGGACGCCCCGCCTGTTGCGGTTGTCTTTCGCAAGAGCGCTGATTTGTCCGCCACGGCTAATCCGGCCGTGAACGCTGGAGAACCCAATCTCGGTGTAGGCTCAGGTGAATGTGCTTTCATCGTTCATAGCCTGACAGGCGAGGATATGGCAGACATGACGTACGACGCTAAAGTGGCGAGAGCAATTCGGTATTTTGATGGCGGAGGAGAGGCCTTAGCGTACGGGCATGAAACCCGACCGGAGTCTATATATCACAACCCCAAACTGTTCCCGGGAATGTTTCCGTGGTTGTATCCTTATGGTCTGGGGGGGTTTGGCAATCGCCTCATGGCTAAGGAGCTCGACCACGCAAAACATGTTCGCGCCAATTTGCTCCACGCGGACCGTCGGTTTCAAACCGATCGTTGTTATCCTTTCATTGTGTTTAACCAACGGCAAATTCGCTCATCTGGGCACGGAGGGTATTTGTTGACCCAGAAAGGGTACTTTGATTCCGTGGCGGACAAGATCATGAATATAGACAGAGCAGCACTGGACAGCATAATCGACCGAGCCTCCTCGGGAGAGTACGTAAAGCCATCAACTGCCGCTGAGAAGGCTTGCTTTGATCTCATTCGCGTTGTAGACCGCGTCGCTGGACATGTGGAGGGTTCTGCTACTCAGAAAAAGTATCAACGTAATGAAATTCGTTCCCTCATATATGTCAAAGGAGTTCCTGTGTTCTTTCTCACATTCGCACCAGTGGACTTCAAGCACCCGCTCTGTCTATACCTTTGTGGCGAGCGTGTCGATTTGGATTCTTACTCGCCAGCCTTGCGCAACAGTGACGACCGCCTTCGGGCTATCGCTCGGAATCCCGTTGGGGCGGCCCGCTTCTTCGATATTATGGTCAAGACATTCTTGAAACACGTCCTACGCGTAGACGGGAAGAGGGCCGGTCTTCTGGGCACCACTGACGCTTACTACGGTACGGTAGAGTCGCAGGGCCGGTTGACTCTGCATTTACACTTGCTTGTTTGGCTCCTTGGCAGTTTGAGTCCGCAAGTCATCCGAGACCGCATCTTGGCAGATGAGCATTTTGAGGCTGGCGTTATCGATTGGTTGGAGGGTTGTCACCAGGGACAGTTTAGCATCTTAACGGAGGAGAACCTCGCAGATGAATTGGAAGAGAAGTACACAGAATATCGACTTGGAGAGCCTGTTTTGAAGACAAGAATCAAAAGGGGGGTTCGAGACCCTGCCACAGTTCTCCCGTCCCCCCCCCCTCTATCTATGAACAGTTCGGAGGCAGATATTTGGTACAACGATTTGTTGCGCGAAGCAGACAGAGTTGCGTTCGTTTCTAACCGGCACGACAAGAATCACGACAAAGGTTGCATGCGCGGAAATCCCGCTTCATGTCGGGCGCGCTTTCCTCGGGACATCGTGCAGTCAACGGAAGTAGACCGGGACAGCGGGGCACTCCGGTTCCGCCATCTGTCTCCTTGGGTCAACACGTTTCACCCCTTGCTCAGTTTTGTGTTGCGCTGTAATCACGACGTTACATGCCTATTATCCGGGACGAAGGTCAAGGCCGTGCTGGGCTACGTCACTGACTATGTGACTAAGACCAAATTATCAACGGACTCATTTTTCAATACTGTTCGCAGTGTGCTCGACAGACATAGTGACGCACTGGTGTCTTCTGGCGCGGACAACGAAGATGCCGCTCGCAGTCTCATAGTGAAGGTCGTCAATGCACTCACGGCGTCCGCTGAGACTGGAGGGCCTGCGGTTTGCGCTCATCTCCTTGGGCAACCAGATCACTACACGGACCACACGTTCCAGGTGTTCTACTGGTACCCTTACGTGCGATACGCAAAGGAGACTTCACCCACCGTGAATCCTGATGACGAGCCAGACTCTGCGGAGGAGCGAGTTCTCCTCGGGCGTACTGCAGACGGAGTTGTGCAGCTCAATAAAGTATTCGATTACACCTGTCGCCCTGGAACGTACAAGCAAATGAGTTTGTACGAGTACCTTCGGTCTGTGGAAATTCGTAAGGTACCTAGTCGGGAGAAAATGCCTGCAGATGAGGACGCGTTCATGGACGACGAGTGTATGAGTGACCAAGGGAGTGCGTCCGACGAAGACGATTTTGACGACGACGCTAGCGACGGCGATGACCCTCGCCACGAAGACTGCGCGCCCGCGGGAGTTGGCCACCGGTTTGGAGCGGGACATCCCCTCCGAGCTACACATGCGGCATATCAGCGTGCTGAGCCCAAAAAACCAGTCCTCAACTTTGTCGGCGGTGCTCTGCCTCGGCCTGATCGCGGCGATCGAGAGCAGTACTGCTTCACAATGCTGGTGTTCTTTGCTCCCGGTGGTTGGCGCACAGGCGGCGATCTGAAGCGGACGCACGAAACCTGGACGTCCGCATTCGAGCGGACCACTTTTCATCCAGATCATGTGGGCATCATGCGCAACATGAATTTGTTGTATGAGTGCCTCGATGCTCGCGACGATTACGCTGCAATCCGCAGACGGGATGCTGCCGTTGCTGGCCTCGCCATTGGCCCTATCGATGCTGCCAGTTTGGACGAACTTCCGAGAGAGCTCTCCGGTCTCGACGACCTTCCGTACGACCACACGGAGGATTCATTGGCTTCTCTCCTTGACGACAGTCCAATTGGGCCGATTACGTCTCGAATCAGGCGAGAGATGGACGACATACGGGACGTTTTTGGGGGCCAACACGCACCTGAAAACATTGTCTACGAGACATCGCTCGTGACTTCCTCGCCTTTTGCCACTCGTTCTCCCGCACAGTGGAAAGGCCTTGTTCAAGGCGTTAGGCAAGTTGTGCTTGACCGAATGCGGGCTCGTCCAGACCTGTTGACCGACGGACCCTGGTCTGGGTTCCCTCCAGACGTATTTCCGCTTCGTGCACCTCAGGTGAAGATAGTGACCTTAGAAGAGTTAGATACTCTACGCCGACATAGCATAGATATCTCGCGTGGCCCGCAAGATCCGCATATTCAGTTGCTTACCGGAGTAATTGACGAGTTCACATTGAACTCCGAACAAGCGAGGGCGTTCTGTATCGCTGCTAAGCACTTGCATCATCGGTTTGTGAATCCTCTTCGGATGTACTTGGGTGGGATGGCCGGCACCGGAAAATCTCGAGTGCTGAAAGCGCTGATGAAGTTTCTGAAAGACCGTGGGGAAGGGTATCGCTTTATCGTGCTAGGTCCCACGGGCGCAAGCGCCTCTCTCGTCGGAGGTTCCACTTACCACTCTGCACTCGGGTTCAAAGTCACTAGAGGAACTGAAGAGACCACATCTCTCACTTCCTTGGAACGGGTACGTGGACGACTCGAGCTTGTCGATCTTATTTTCTTAGACGAAGTTTCTATGATATCTTGCTCGGATATTTGTCGCATCAGTACGCAGTTGAACAAAGCGTTCGGAGACCCCACAACCTGTTTCGGGGGTAAGAGCGTGATACTCGCGGGGGACTTCGCGCAATTGGCTCCTGCTGGACGGAGTCCAGCTTTGTACAGTGACAGAGTCGGTGCGTGGTCGGCCTCCTCCAACATGAATTCCCAGCGTAGCGCAATTGGTAAAGCTGTTTGGCACCAGTTTACCACGGTCGTCCTCCTCCGCCAAAACATGCGTCAGCGTGGCTTGTCCGATGAGGACAAACGGTTCAGGGTAGCGCTAGAAAATATGAGGTACTGTCGCTGCACGCAAGCCGACGTATCGCTTATTATGAGCAGAGTATGCAGACCTGAGTTGGGGAGTACAGCGCGCAAAGAACCGCGATTCCGTGATGTGTCTGTCATCACTGCGTTCAACTCGCACCGTGACGCTATAAATGAAGTTGGTGTGCGCGAGTTTGCTGCTCATCGGGGACTGCCTCTTTTCAGGTTTCACTCGATTGATAAATGGGGATCGAAGCAGTCAGTCGCTTCTATCAGGCAGACACAGGTTGCGTACGACAAGACTGTAGATCCCGTTCGTACAACGAACGTCATATCTCCTCGGCTGCAACGCGTGTTGTGGGAGCTACCGCCGTCATGTACGGGTCATCACGCAGGAGTACTCGAACTCTGCAAGGGCATGCCTGTCATGTTGAAGTACAACGAGGCGACCGAACTCAGCGCGACGAATGGTGCTGAAGCAGAAGTCGTGGACTGGGTATCTCACCTCGACCGTGGTCACTTGGTTCTCGATACCCTCTTTGTTCGCCTCACCGACCCTCCCAATCCCGTCCAAATTGAGGGTCTCGACCCGAATGTAATTCCTCTGACGCGGTCGAAAAAAAGTGTTTGCTGTGTATTGCCCATCTCTGACAAGAATGTGTACATACAGCGAGATCAAGTCATGGTCCTTCCAAACTTCGCAATGACTGACTTCGCAAGTCAAGGCCGCACTCGTCCGAACAACGTTGTCCATCCCCGGTACTGTAAATCTCACCAGTCATTGTATACATGTCTTTCCCGAAGTTCCACGCTAAGTGGGACTCTACTGATTGACTCTTTTAACCCCTCTCGCATACGGGGCGGTGCAGGTCGAGCTCTACGCAAGGAATATCGCGAATTAGAACTGCTAGACCACGTTACAAGACTGTCTACCGAAGGCTCTCTGCCCGAATCCGTTCACGGGCTCACTCGAGGTGTTCTGCTCCACTCGTACATACTGTGGAAGGGCGAAAGGTACGTTCCTCCTGCGGTGCCGCCCGAACTGAACTGGGCTCAGGCGCCTGCTTCAGATCTAGTTCTCTCGGTTAGTGGAGGTCCTCCCGATCAACCCGCAGCTATTGTACAACCATCATCCAAGCGGAAACGCACAGACGGGCAATGGACAACTCGTAATTACAAGCGTTCCAACCCACTGGCCCAACCCGACCAGTCCGCGTATACTATCGATGACAGTTCTACGCCGATCATCCTTCCAGTCGCTCCATCAGGACGGTTTGGCCTCGTGTGGGATGCTGTTGATTACAGTTGTGGGTATGACGCTGTGTTGACCGTGCTATGGAATTTCTACGTGGACGCCGGCAACGGCTGGTTGTCCGTCATTGCTCCTGGAAACAATCTTTTCGATTTCGTGCGGGCCAAATTCCCCACCGTCCGTACTGCCCCTGAGCACCTGGAGACCACTCGGGATGAAATCCGTGACGTGTTGCAACTCATAGACCCAGTCGCTTTTCCTCGTCGTGGTACTGCAGGTATCGTCTTGTCTGAAATGCTCCGTCTACTGCTCATGTCGCCCGCAGCGTTCGGTCTCTGCGGAATAACTTGCGCCTCATGCGGAACATATGTGCGTTACGTACCCGACGTTATCTCTTCATATTTTTGGACCGTGTCGCCCCATTGGTGGCAGGAAACGTTCGGCGAGCTCCCAAGTATCGACGCGCAATCTTGCGCGGCCGCTCTGCTTAACACGAGGCACATTGTGGCTTGCACCGCATGTGCAGCTCCTTCCTCTTTACCGTCTACTCTCCTCACGGCTCCACCGCTGCTGGTCATCGAAACCGGACCCGTCAACACTGTCATCCCCACCGAGCGAATCTCGCTTCCAGTGGCAGGAGGTATTGCGGTGTGGCAACTGCGCGCCGCAATCTATTTCGGCTTCCATCACTACACATCCCGCTTCATTGATCCGGCAGGAAACGTCTGGTACCATGACGGAGCGTCGACCGCTCGGTACTGCATCCGAGAAGCCACTCCTCGAAGTCTGAACTGGTACCGTCACGCCCGATCCCGCCCCGCCTCGCACTACATCTACGCCCTCATCGATTCCGGTCTACGGTAAGAACTCAGGTCCCTGGCTCCATGCGCATGCAAGATTCCTCATCTGTCATTACCGCTCCATGACGTTATCCGCCAGTATCCGTTCGCGGCGCCGCGGTATGTCGGTCTCAACTCTAGCTCCTTTATAACGCGTGCACTCCTTATCCTCGGCACCCGCCTCGACACAGTATCGCTCCCCCCACACCGACCTTGCCCGCGATGTCAACTTTCCTGAAGGTACACGGGTGCTTCGGTGTGATATTCGTGCCTGTGCATGGGGATTCCGCGACGTACACGCACTTAACAAACCTGGCGAGCCTCCTTTTGCTGCTACGCGCTCGCCGTGCGTTCGTGTTCGAATGGGCCCCCTTGTCGCAAGGCGTCACCATGGGTACTCCTCCTCTCCTCGTATATGCGGGCGGTCACATCGTTCATCTACTTGAGGTGAGATTCGCTGCAACTGTCGCGGTGGTTACTGATCAGGTTGCAGTCTCTCCGCACAAATCACGGTGCAAATCACGCATCTAGGTTCCAGTCCAGATTATGCTTGGTCCCTGTGTCGATCTCGATTGATCGTGTCCTGTCTTCCGCATTTGACCGCGCCTTCTACATGGTATGGGTTGCTCTCTTCCTTTCGCGGCGCTAAGTTGAACTCGGTCTAGATTGCAATTCGGGCTGCTGTCATTCGTGATGTCCAAACCCGCACCCTCGGTTGTAACCCAGACCGCCGACCGAGCCTCCTCCTATCCATTGCACATTGGACTCTGTATGGCGTTCGGGTTCGAGGTCGTTGTCCGCCTCATGCGGTTCCGACATCCGATTTCGTCGCTTGACTCTTCGGCAGGTACTGGTCATGAATACCGTCATGCGCCCTCCTCGCTGGGTCAGCGACGCGAATTCTCATTTGTCCGGGCATTCCTGTAAAATCTGATGCTGTCGCTCCATGGTCGCGACCGCATAGTGGCCTTGTATGAAGTCTTCCGGCTTATATTCGTGTAGAATTCGCAATGGTATATGCTACTGTCCCCCTGTCACACCGTCTAGTCGTCCACCCTCGCCGCGCAACGCCAGTTTGCATGCCGCTGAGATTCTGTATACGTCCGCTGCCGCTTTTCAGGTTTGCAGTATGGTCGTGGCTCCGAGGGTCTGTACATGTCCGCTGCCGCTGTTCAGGTTTGCAGTATGGTCGGCATTCCGCTGAGGGTTGGTACATGTCTGCTGCCGCAGGTCAGGTTTGCAGCACCATCGTTGCTTTGGCATGAACACAGAGCTTCGCTTCGAGGTTCCGAGGACAAGATCGTGCTGCCCTCTGTGTTGGCCGCGCCTTATCTACCGATTTGATGCCGTTGACAGGTCTCTCTTCCTTGGAACAAATCTTACTCGCGAGGTTCGCGTGCTTGTACAACATGGAATAGGTCTATCTGATTGTGCATGTGCAACATTTATCCTAGGTCGGTCACAAATACGTCCGGTACAATCCCATGCGAGGTCTCACAACAGGCAGACGACCAATGTCATCGCTCTCATATGTCTCTCTACGTCATGACCATGTCCTCCTCAACCTCGTCGAATACATACTCCACGTTGGCGCGCTGCGACGATCCCGGGAGTGAGCCCGTCGCGGGGCCGCGGAAAATGGCCTGTGTGAGAGCAAGTTAAGCATGAGAGATGAAATGAACAGTCGCGTCTCTCACGTTTGCCTCCCGTGCTGTCTTCAGCCGAACAACTTCATGCGGGCACAGCATGACCTCCGTGCGTTGCCCTGCCTTGCCGCGCTTTGTCACAACTTCCACTGAGCAAGCAACGTCGACAAAGTCCCCCTTGCGGATGGCCATTGTGGGTTTACAGGTAGTAGTTGCTCCGTCTTGAACCTTGGCTCGGATTCTGTGGTCGACGTACCAACGATCGCTGACGGCGCCCGCCTTGTCGTTCGGATCTTCTCTCTTAGAGATAGCGATCCTGGCGGATGTATCGCCCGCATCTATCTGAACGGTTATCAGAGAGGCGAAGAGGGTGAGACATATGCACACTCACTTTCGTGAACACCCGTCGGGTGAGCCTAATAGTCCCCTTTCGACCCAAATCTCCGTGGAACGGGGTCGACAGAGCAGCAGAAATGACCTCTTCAAGGTGCAGCACGCCTCGGCGTTGAGCATCGAATGCGACCTTACCGCCGCCGGCCACAAGCACTAACGTCTGCAGAGCTTTTGGGGCTCCTACGTCCTCCCTGAGCGACACAGTGAGAAGGTGAGCATAAGAATGAATGAGTGTCGCGTACCCGTTCCAATCGCCCAAAACTTTCAGGTTGACCTCGCCTACAACTCCTTGGAGGCGGACGGTGAACGCTACGCGTTTGTTGTCTGCCTCGAGGTCCGGGTGACTCATGAGAATAACCGGCGACCGCGTACGAAGATCGTCCACGGCAACCCGCTCACTCAGTTCTTCAAAGTCACACGGGATCGTCCTCCAGTTTGCGAGGACGTTGTGCGCGCCGGCCTCTCGAGCATCCATCGCCATGCCCTGGGGCCACTTGTCACGACAGAGTCCAGCGTTATCTGGCTGAAGTCAGCACCATTCTCGTTCTCATCGTAACTTGTGCTCACCTCCGAAGAAAGCCATCGTTGGTGCGTGTATGTCTTCGATTGATCTTGGATATGTATGAAGTGTGCGCCTGACTTTCGTTTGTTATATATGGCGAGCTCCATCTGAAGCGGGGTACGCCGAGATCGCGAATGGGTGATGGGAGGGGGGGGGGAGTTATTCGCCCTGATCTGCGTCCCGCCCCCTGCCCGTAACCTGCTCTGAACGGCCGCGTGCGTTTCACTGGACCGACTCACCTGAGGATCACCCGACCTCCGACGCTCTGCACTCTTTCCGCGTTTCGCGAGGGCGGAATCAGGCGGCATGGAAGATCAAGTCCTGATCTGCTGCCGCATTCCAGCCACCGGGTGGATCCGGATGCATCCGTGAAGCAACCTTGGTATGTGGCCTGACCTTTTCGACCTGGCCGACGCGTCTCCTCGAAACTCTGACTCATTTTCTCTGATTTGCTGCCGCGATGATGTGCTCCCGCGATGCATTCTGCCGTTTGAATCCGTCCAGGACCGCGGAACCAACTGGTTTGTTCTGTGCGGAACCAGATCTTCTACGTACGCCTCATCGCCCGCCTGCTTCCGCCACAGGCGGAGCGTACTTCCCCCTCTGTGATACTCATGTGAAGCTTCACCTGCCGGTTGGATCGGTCGGCGTCCGCGGAACCAACTGTTTCTTCCGCGCGGGACCAGATTGTGTACGGACGTTTCACCGCCTGTTTGCTTCCGTCCCAGCTCGGCGCGGACCTGTCCCTCTGTCGTGCACACGTGAAACTTCGCTTCAAATTCCCCCTGCGTCGGCAGTCCGGGAGGCATTTCAATGACGTACTTCCACAAACTCCCGTCTCGTCGCTGCACTATAAATACCCGTCGCTCACTGTGTTCGTCTTCATCCGCAGTGAACAACTCATCATGGTCAACATCGCCCTCTCTCGTCGCGGACGCTCTTCCATCAAGCATTCGATGTGTGTACCTTGCTGATCTCTGAGCTCACAATGTTCATCGCTTATGCAGTGATGACAATGACGAGACCGCCGCACCGGCGAGCCTTGACTCCGCTGGTGTCGCGCCCCGTCTGGTCAAGCGCTCCCGGTACGTGCTGCGTTGATGCGCCCCGACGTTTGCTGACTATGAGTTTAGTCAGTCAGATGGACGTGTCTCCACTCCTAGCGACTGGGCTCAGTCAGACACTGAAAGCTCTTCTGATGTCGTCCCGAGCGAAGACGCCTCGAACCCGGCGGACAGCAGCGTGGATGTTCCTGTCCCGCAAGCCGATGGAGCTCAGGCGAACTTGGAAGATGTTTCTGCGACCACCACAGCGACTGAGGCTCCAATTGCAGGCCCTGTCAGCGATGACGCCGCCGCTGCCGCCCCCCTTGCGCAAGTCCCTGCCGAGCCGGATTTCAATATTGTCCCCGACACCCACCATCCCAACTTCGTCGGTTTGAGTTACATCCCTGTCGAAGATCTTCAGTGAGTTGCCTATCAATCGTGTCTTACCTTTCTCTGTTTGATGCAACTTTCGCAGGCGTGCGTGCGGATTTGCCACGAAGAACGACATCAGCACTGGTCGTTACGCGTTGCAGCAGATCCCGTCTTCAGCGCGCTGGGGTCTAGCTGCTCCAACTGATCGTCTGCTCTGCGACGAAAAGGGCAAGGTTCTCACGATATGGCTCCTCGGCGCGTTGCACTCGAAGTGGTTCACCAACACTGTCGATGGGTCGCCTCACTCTCGCGTCAACGTCGGAGTAAAGTTGCCGTACATTGGTGACTACGCTGCTATGCGTGCTGTCAACGACCGTGCCCGGCCGAAAAGAGGTGCGTCTCCCTTGATTCGTGCACTTCCTTTCTGATGTGGCGCAGAGGATATTCCGGACGTTGTCTATGCCAGCCGCCTGATGACTCGTCAGCAGAAAGGTGACCCTATGCCCTACGTATGTACTTTGCTCACCGTTCTTTCGCCTGCTTACACCTTTATCAGAGCGCTACATTTACCGACATCTACGATGCTAGGGAGCGTTTCAAGGCGAAGGACATTATGACCACGCTCAACGCCACTCAGATCGATAAGCACGACCTCGTGCTTGTAGAGGCTAATCTCACTCGATGGAAGACCGCCAAGGACAAGAAGACGAGGCGCGGTTGGTCTTTATGGGATGTTGGGTTTGAGTTGCAGGCGATTTCGCTGCTGTTTGAAGCCCCTGCCGGAACTGCTGACGAAGACGCTGCTCCCAACGCCAACTTTGATGACGACATGTAGCACGCGTAGGATGCTTTCCAAGTTACAAACACGGTCGCGTTGTTGTTCGTAAGGTTAAGAGGCGTACTTTATAAGCTGTGTACACCGGGCTCGGACCGCAATACATCCGCACTTGCCCCATGCGTATTTTAAGTTTGACCTCGTTGTCCCCGACTGCGGCACTCTGCCACTGTCCCCTCTACCTCGCAAGCCCCACTCGCAGGCCCTCTTGCTCTCCTATCCTGCTGTCTATATAAACCGCGTGCTTCATGCCAGACATCTCCTTCATCCAACATGCCAATTCACTCTCGGCCTCTCTCGCTGCCCGACGAGCTCCTCGTGTATTTTGTCGAGCGGTCCACCCTGCCCACGTTGTGCCGATTCGCTTCGACATCTACCTACGCAGACTACCTAGTCTCATCCGAGCTGGAATGGCGCTACTGCGATCTCTTGAAGCGGTTCGTCCACGACGGTCCACAATTTCGCACACAACTCGACAACCGCGACTCCATCGTCAGTGGGTCCGGCGCGCTCTCCGTTTGCTCTGGCCGCAACTCTTTCATCCCATCCGACCTAGACGTGTACTGCCCCGCGGGTCATGCTACCCTATGGGTGCAGTACCTCACCGAGCATGAGGGGTATGCCGTCAAAGATCGGGATGATGAAGGCCGGGTGGATGGCGCATACCACGGCGGCATACGGTCTGTTACCACCCTCCTTCGTCCTGGTGCCTCAATCGACATCGTGGAGAGCCTCACCTCTTGCGCTACCCTTCCTCTGCCTCATTTTTGGACTACGATGGTCATGTCCGGGTTGACCGGCACCGGGATCATCTCACTCTACCCTAGCTTGCTCGAAGACAGTCGCGGACTCCTTACCCCTGATCGCCTTATCCATCTGCCAGTTGGCGACACAATCGATCCTATTCCCGCGTTGCGTGTCAAATATCGCGATCGAGGCTACGACATCCAAACCCACTCGATGCACTGGGCTCGCGCACACGGTCCCGCGGCTGCATGTAGGCTGTCGTCTTCCCCCACCTGTCCTCACACCGTGCGCTGGGTCGGAGACCGTCACTGCCTCCAACGGAGTCTTGCGCCGGTCTCCACGCGTTTGCGCGGCACCATCGGCAGTGGTACTCTCTCTTCCCTCACTACCGTCTGGAATAGAGGCGGGACAGCGTGCGGAGGAGCCTGTCATGCTCCCAACGGAATTGTAACCCCTGACGTTGCCACTCAGCTTCGTAGTATGGTGGAGTAAACCCGATCGATTCTTGGATCCGTCATCCGCCCGCTCCGTCGTCTCTCGTCGCATGTGGCCCCTCGTAGCGTCAGTTCGCACTTCGTTCGTACACTTCTTTCCCCATCCCGTAATTTGTACCCTCGCGCAATCTATATAAACATTTGCTGCTACGTCGAGTGCTCCGTACGCCGTCAATGCCTCGCCCGGCCGCATCTTCCTTGTGCGTGTTTAATCATCTCTCCGTCCCCATTGTTATTCTCATCGTCATCCCTACCTCCGCAGGTTGACTCTCGAGATGTTCACCGTCTTCGTGAAAGGATGTGATTTGCGATCGTTGATGATGCTTCGCGCGACGTCGCACTCCATGCTTGTTCTGGTCCGCGTCGAACTCTCTCGGTCTCTCACCGCTACGCTCTCCGCTTACGTGCCCCACCCTGTTGCATTCGGACATGCGTTGACTCGTTTCGGAGCTTTCGTCGGGGGTACCTGCGCCGTTCGGTACCTGCTTCGCCTCCCTCCTGATCCCACCGACACTCTCGAGATTTTTCTGCCCTGCTCGAGCTTCGACGCAATGCGCGACTACATTCAGCATGAACACGGCGCACGCCACGAGGCTCTCTCTCCTGGATCCGCACACGACGGACTCGTTTGCATTGCAGAGTACGAAACGGACTTAGCCACCGTCACTCTACTCCAAAGCACCGGACTCGCGATATTTCCGATGTGCCGTTCGTCCAATAGCGCACTCCTCGCTTATGTCCGCCCTGGGCATTTCGGCCTTGGCTGGCCTCGTCTTACTCTCAACCTCCACGCGCTCGCAGGGGACTTGGACGGGCGGTCTCCCCTGGCCGCCAATGCCGTCCGGACAGTGGGAATCGATACCAAACTATGGCCTTGGATGTGGCACGGCGCAGCCGACCAGGAGTGTACTCGCACATCCTTCTGTTGCCCTGCCCAGGTCCGGTCGACCGAGGATGCTGGATTTCTCGCATGCCGCATGAACCCATTCGTCGATTCAGCTTTAGGGTTCCGCATCGAGTTCCGCCTCTGTCGCCGTGGATGCCGCGGAGGGTGTCAGCGAGGTGGTGCTCGGTTGCACGATCTATCTGCGATGGCCGTGGAGTACTGAACCGTCGCACATCCCGTACTCAATCCCTGCCCGCATGTCATTCACTTCTTCGTCTGCATACTGTATTCCGCTCCATTACGAAATCTGTACTCATCTCGTGCCTTTGGCTACTCTCTTTTCGCGCCGTCTCAGACCCCGCGTGGATTGCAATCTGCTACCGTTCCGCTCGCTTCCGCCCGATCGTTACGCTGTTGCGTCTACATGCCCCTCAGACTGAGGCCCCGTATATAGCGTGGGTGGCAGGCCAACTTCCCGCAGCCGGAATGTCCTACTTGCTCGCTTTCCATGACATGGCCTCCCCGGAACCTGCTGCTGACGAGCGCGCTACGTGCGACAAAGATGCCGGCGAATCTGCGTCCGCGCCAGTCTCGCCGTTTACATGGATGACTGCGAAGGAAATCAGGTGAGTGTTGGTCCCTGTCATGGACTACGTGGTCTCATCGTCGCAGGCGCATCAATAGGTTGATTGTCAGCGCTGAGCTCGCGCCACCTGCTTTCTTGATATCCAACATTCCCCTCGAGGCGCATTGGGAAACGGTACCTTTTGGAACTTTGTTGTCTCTCCAACACCTCCCCATTCGTGTGTGCGTCGTTGGCCAGTTACGTGATATCGCTGTTCTACACGGCGAGGACATGGTGCCCCGTGCGGAAGTGGACCTCGCCCTTCTCCGTGACGCCGATCGAGATGCTATGCACGCCCTCCTCCGCATGGCGAATCCTCCTCCCTCTCTACACAGACTCCCTCAGTCGCTCATCGCAGCGAAACGTATGAGCGCCCTGCGATCCGTGAGTTGCTTCATATGTCGCAGACGTTCTCCGTATACTGACTGCATCCGTCCGCTTGCTAGCGTCTTCCCGTTGCGTTCGATGGCACCGCTATGCTCCGCCCTCAGGGCGTGAGCACCACCACCGACTTCGAGTCAATCCGCAAGCAGGACGTGGTTATGGTCGAGTTTATCGTGACCAAAAGGGCGCTCGGGGACGACGCATTCATCGTAGATTTCTCTCTGCAGACGATTGTGCTCCTGATCCGCTCCCGAGTGTAATTTACATACTACGCTGCGGATACGATCGTTGCCGGCCACGGCCCAGGCCAACCGGCTACATCTTCATCATGAATTACTCCTCTACTTTCTCCTGTGATACCCTATGTTTGCCTCCGCGATCGACGCTTCGACAACTGACGCCACATTCCGCCTGCGACAACGTCCGTTGCGGCCTATCCGCTGACGCACCTCGATCGCAGTTCAGGATGCATACCCGTGTCCTCTCCATCGTATTGATCCGCCTATATAGCTGCGTCTTCCTTGGGAGTGTCGCTCATTGCCACTCATGGACTCCGACTATGAGCTCGTCCTCGCGCGCACTGCGTCTCTTGCCATAGGCAACCTCACCGGCATGTCTTCGGACCTCGCCTACACCGGAGGCCAGCCCGAGGACGCCATGGACGTTATTGGCGGCCTTCCGGATGCCGGAGTTGGGCAGTTCGACCCCGAGCCTGTATTGGTTGATGGTTGGTTGACGGCTCGCGAAGTCTCGTAAGTCTTACTTTGCGCCCTCCATGCAAACCACTCACGCGAGGGTAGTCGTCTCCACTCTGCTCTCGGAAGCTCTTCCATAACCCGGCTCGGCTTCCCTGTGGCTCTGGCCCCGCCCGACCTCGATTGGGGCGTGGATATGTTCCAGCACATGCTCTGCGTTCATGCCGGGCGCGGAACTCCCGCTCGTCACGCCGTGGTCGCTACCGTCGTGAACCGTGACATCTCCTGGGATGGCGATATTGGCACTGTCGCCCTCGAATTGGACCTCTTCCGAGATGTGGACCGGGATGCGGTTAACGCACTGCTGCATCTGGCGTATCCTGAGAACAGTGAGTGATTACGTTCAATGCATCAGTTCGTCCTCACCTGTGGTACAGATTGTAAACCCACCTTCACCTTGACTGCCACTCGTGAATTCAAGGTGTACATGCCGGTTCGCATTTCTCTTTCTATCTTCTTCGAGTAGCGCCTGATTGTGGGTCTTGTAGCGCATTCCTCCAACCTTCGATGCTACCGACAGCTTGCAACTACCCTCCACGATGGAGCGTCTCGATTTCGACATGATTAATGACGGTGACATAGTTCTGGTGGAAGTGGTACTAACTCGTCATTTCGTGCCAACGGGGTGGACCACGTCTTTTCGTCTAGATGGTGTGGCGCTCCTGTTGAGGTGTCCTTCGCGGGGTTGACGTACCTGTGTTCTGTGATATGTGATTGGCGTGACAATGTAACGGTGTGGAATCGGACCTTGCGTGCGCAGCATCGCGTTCTCTCCACAAATAGATAAGGAGGAGAAAGCCAAGCACTGGCACTTACTGACTCCTGCTGACCCAGCGACACCTGTGACCGGCTCACCACGTGAATGTGACTGAGCGCGGCAGGCCCTTATTCGAGCGCTAGTTTCGATGTGCCCTTCTCACTGTGACAACGCTCACCAACCCCTGCTGAAGCCAGATTGCTGCTTCATTATCTCGGAATCCGCGCCAGGTCTATAGCGGTTTTTTCTGCGATACTGATTGCAACCTGCCAGCCACGACGCGGCCGCAATGATCCAACGAGGGGGAGGAGGAGATCATGACGACCAGGAGGACGATATCGTGCAATTCACTACGATGGTGGCAACACGTTTCGAGTAATGGAGCACTCCTTCTGAATAATTGTGCGTATTCAGAATGTGTCTGCCCTCCGTCTCTTCTCCTTATGAACGGAATTGATCAGAAAGCCTCACCCCATCATCCATTTTGTCAACTCACCATGGACGGCTTGACTTTCTTGCGTGTGTCCACGATAAGAACGTATGTATCATCAAGTCAATTTGTAGCTCATTGGGCAGACGCACTACGAGACAAAATGGGCTAGGCCGTTCATGCAAGATTTACCCTCGGACAGAGCTCCGCTGGCTTGATTGCGAAGACTGTACCTCAGTGCTCACTCGTACGCCATTCTCTCCCACACTTCCAAACGACATATATGCTGATTAGAAAGACCAGAAGATGGATGCTCCTCCCAGCCTCCTCGCGCCGGCACTCTCCATCGATATTGTCGACGTTGCCTACTTCACCGGGCGCGAGTCCATCTTTTTTGTCGCCGCCCGCTATGAACGCAGCAAGCCCAGCAAGTGCATACGCTCGGTCACCGGGAGAGGATCTACTTAGTATGTCAACTCGATGGATGTCATCAATCGCCGCCTCATGCTCGCACCAGGCTGCTGCCTGGCAGGTACCCGTCCCCATGAGCAACAGGACCTGGAGAACGCGAGCCAGGTAACGAATGCTCGCTAGGTTAAGGGACTTATTCGTCCATGGACTGTTGACGCGAATTCCTTCTTTGGAATTCTGGCATGTTCTTCAGATCCATTCGGATTCAGACGTGCCGCCAACTGTGCTTCTTCAGTGGCGCGCGCCGTCTCGCTCCGGGGTTGAGTCTCCAACACGGCGCACGGTCTTCGGTGATAAGGTGCGGTTTCCTCACAAGAATCGCTGTCACGAACTCGACGTGGCCTGGATCTCACGCCTTTAACGCGCAGGTCTCGTCCTGCCGTCGTTTCAGGCGCGAATCGTACCGCTGCGGCGGCGGCGAAGGTTCATTCAGAATAGCTGAGTCTCGGGCGCAACGTTTGCCGTTCTGAGACACCGTGTCTTCCAATAACAGCAGTGTGTCTACCTCTAGAGTAGGAGGGACCTGCATTGACAGGCGTTGGACAGACGCGACATCTCTCAGCACGATGATCAGCTTCCCAGTGCCCGCTCCGCTCGGTATCGGATGGACAGCCTGCGAGTCTTTTCCGTATATGCGGCAGGGTGCAACCCAGGAGGATTCTGCCCTACTTTACCCATACTCTATCCTCCTGCGCTGCTGCACTCCTGGTCCTTTTCACAATGCTATCCCCAGACGTGCCAGGACCTCTCTACATTCATAGCTATGCGGTATGTGTCACCTCGATCAATCAGCCGTCTCACGTGACGTTTCTTGTATAGCAAGGCGTCGAGCGAGACCTCCTGAATTTACGGATCGTCGCGCTCGTCCTCGAGTCGATGCTCTATGGCGTGTTCACTTTGACGTACTGCATAGGCGTCGGAGAGCTGCTATGTGGGAACCAACCGAACAGGCTGTTGAAGCGCAACAGGATGCTTCTTGTGGTCAATACTGTGATGTTCGGCCTCGCAACAACGGTGTGTCGTCTCAGATCTCCGTAGTTCACTTTATACGCCACGTAGCTGATGCCCAATTTCTATGAAGCATTTTGTGCTGACAACAAAGATCACCGTGAATGGGTTCGTGGCCATCGTGGCCAGAGGAGCCGACAGGAAGAGTGTGTACGATACTTTCTCCCGCTCTACGCATTTCGGCTCTACCGCCGACATAGCGCAGTTCTACATCTATGTCACCCAGACTCTCATAGAGACGTGTTCATGGTGGGGTTCCTCCTGACCAGGACGGGGTTAGATTTGACGTTTCTCACAGGTCTGCCGCTTATTCGTAGTATGGAATGACAAACGGGCTGTCGTCGCACTCCCGGTCATCCTCATCCTGATTGATACCGGTGCGTAGCCATATAAGCACCATCTCATGCAACGCGAGGAGCTAAGTCTTGTGCAGTCAGCGGCTACGGATGTGTACCACTCGGACGGTACGGCATCCTCGTTCTACCGCTCGTGTTCTTCAGCTTCTCGTTCTTCACCAACATGTTCTGCACAGGTACCCCCGTCCCAATTACTCCGCGGCGCATGCATCCTGACATGGACGCAATTCTGCAGTGCTGATCATGTGGCGCCTCCTGCAGGCGGACAAGGTCCTGCATGCAGACTGGCGGTTTCGCTCGCGCGCATGGTTCAATATCGTGCAATACCGCCGCATCGTAGAAGCGATCATCCAGTCCGCGGCAATCTACTCGACCGCGTCGATAGCCCTCGTCGTGACCACCTTCCTCAGCCCGAACATCGGCTACGTTGCGTGTCTCTCGGTCTTTCCACAGATAATTGTGCGTTCGTGTTCCCCCGGAGCGTCGTTCTACTGACTGGATCCGCGATCATCCATTAGGGTGTGGTGTTCTCGCTCATCGTCATCCAGATTGCACGCAAGTCTGCGCTGTCGAACTTAGTGAATAATCAGTCACCGGAGTGTCAAGACATGCGCGTAGTGGGTGCAGCAATCAACACGAAGGGTCATACACGGGCAATGGATCTAGAGATGCAGATGGCGTCGGGAATGACGGGTGCACATGGCGAAGGAACCTTGAGGGCTGAGCGAGAGGCGGCGCGCTATGATCCCTCCGCCGAGCTTGCAGCTACGGAGGATGTGTCGTAAATCTTTGAGGGACTGGCTCCTCGACCGGTGCGAATGCCGGATTTTGTGTGACCATGAACGTGACTTGGACGGTGGACGCTCAACCGTCACTTCGAGCGCTCTTGTCGTTGCTTTCCAGCGGACCACAACTCACCGAGCCACCTACTACATTGTACTAGTGACCAGACTCGCTACTTCTCTATCTCGCGATTTGTGGGTCATGGCCAACGTCCGGGCTAACAAGCGGTCAAGAACGCAATCCGACGATGAATCCGAGGGATGCGCAATCAGGAGGACAGATGAAGAGTTCTGGTATGAGGACGGGACAGTTATCCTCGCTGCAGGAGATGTCGACTTTCGCGTATTCAAGGGAATCCTTGCGGAGCACTCGCCGGTCTTTAAGGATATGTTCTCCCTTCCGCAGCCCCCTCTTGCTAACGGACAGGTCTCATCGTCTTGCCCCGTCGTCCACCTTTCTGACTCGCCGGACGACATCAGGGCGCTCCTCCGCGTTTGCATGCCAAAGACAAACTCCAAGTAAGTTGACAGACCGCACTGTTGGAATGCACCTCGAACTCTGATCATCATTGCGACAGCCCGTTCACGCAAGACGATCCATCGTACGAGACCATCGCCGGCTCTATCCGGCTTGGACACAAGTACGAGATCTGCGAACTCGTAGATCATGCTCTAGGCTACCTCAAAAGATACTACACCGTGGACTACAGCCAGTGGAAGGCCCTCAAGATAGTGGTCCCTCCCCGATTCCAGTTGATGCACGCCATAGGCGTAGTCAACCTCGCACGCCTCACCGACTGCGAGACCATCCTGCCGACCGCGCTGTACCAATGCTGCCAGCTGGACGGCGAGCTGGTCAAGGGCTTTGCACGCGCGGATGGTACCCGCGAGTGTCTCAGCGTGGACGACCTGGCGCTGTGCGTGGCGGCCCGTGCCAACCTCATGCAGGAGAGCGTCGGCATCGCGCTGCGGATCTGCGCCCCCGTTCTATCCCTCTCGTGCACCCACCCAGCTCATTGTGCGCTTGCCTTCAATAGTTATTTGCACACCGGAAGGCTCGATCCCTTGGAGGTCTGCAACACGCACCCGCTCTGGTCAGCAGCGTCCATGGTGAACGGGGTGTGCCAGATGCTCTGCGATAGCTGCTGGCATATGCTGTGCGAGCGCAACACCAGCGAGCGAGTGCGATTCTGGGACCGCCTGCCGGCTGTGTTGGGCATTGAGGTGCAGGGATGGACCGCAGGCACGGCAGCGGTCCTTCAGCAGTGAACGAGGATCTCGGACAACATCGCCGTACTTGAAGGTGAATAGTCTGTCCAAGTTGTGACTTGTAAATTGTACGCTGACAGCCGATCGCAAGGCGCAATCATCCTCACGAGTCAGCTCAGATACTCCGCTTGGTTTATATGTCAATTGGTCGCCTTGTGTCAGCTCAGCGAAAGATCCCCATTCTCGTCACACGTCGCCCATCAGCATTGACACGACGACTCAGACAGCCGTGTTCGATGACGAGTTCAAACTTCAAATCCTACTTGGCGATGCGTCTAAATTTCCGAAGATATGTTTCCCAACTTCCGCACATGCTCGGCGGGCCTGATTTCCCTGCAGCTCTTGTTCAGCTCCCTCATCGCGGCGAGCTCCTACCCGGCGGCACGGCGGGCGCTGCGTGCTGTAGAGTACTGGCGCGACCATCGTGACATGACGCGCCGGGCCTTACAGATCTCTACAAACGGCAGGGTCCCTCGTTACGCTTCCTATAATTCCTGCTCAAGTACAATCTTCATCTACTCCCTGCGACATGGCTCACTTCCTCGATCGTCAGCATGTGCCAAATGGTCACTAGTAGTAGGGTGTGGAATGTGCTCGATCTACGTAGCTGTGAATGTATTCTTGAATCTCGATGGTGGTGTTCATCGCTCGGTGCCTACTAGGCTTCTTCATCACCGATATGATAGCGGGCAAGCTTGTCAGTGGGTATGCTGCCAGACGGCGAGCTTAGGTGTGATGTTTCGCGTTACGTCACGCGTCTGTCACCCTGCCGCAGTGAGCGCCAGCACGCTTGCACGCAACCACTCCATGACGACAGGCCATTCGACACTCCTCGCTCCGCATCACTGACTAAGTAATTCTCACTGCTGGGAAATAAGGTAAATGCCTTGTTTACCCCGTACACCGTGGTGTCACGTCGGCTTCATGCATACTTACAACTAGTACTCCAGTATTTGTGGATAGTATGGCCGAATCGTCAATTTCTACGACTGTGGCCTCGAGCAAGCGTCCGCGAGAAGATGACATTCAGGCTGGGACCACGACTCAAGCAAAGAAGCGACGAAATGCTGCAGTTGAACTCGTGCGGGACGAAGACTTCTGGTACGAAGACGGGACGATCATCCTGGTGGCGCGAAACGTGCAGTTCCGTGTCTACAGAGGCGTTCTCGCGGATCACTCGTCCGTGTTCGCAAACATGTTCTCATTCACACAGCCCACCTCTCCCCCACCAAACGCCGCACCTGCGGATTGTCCTGTTGTGCACCTCGATGATAGTCCAGAAGACCTCCGGCACATTCTTCGAGCTCTGCTCCCAAAGAAGAGCGCGTAAGTGTCATTGCCGGCATCTGCTGTCATTAGTTGGAGACTAAATCTCGGCATCGGATAGCTTCGTAGAGCTTGAAGGACCTACATTCTACGAGATATCGGCCTACGCGCGACTGGGCAACAAATACCAGATCGATGCGCTATTGAACCACTCCCTCTCGTACCTGAAGAGGTGCTTCCCCACCGACTTCGACGCCAGACAGGAGTGGCTGAGTGACAACTACGGTCAGGTACCGGTTGAATGGGGCGACCGCGATGCCATGGTCTTCGCCATCGGCGTCGTCAACCTTTCACGACTCGCTCAGGTCGACACGATCCTACCCAGCGCCCTGGCAGTCTGCTGCTGCCTCACAGCCAAGCAGCTCGTAGTCGGCTTCAACCGCGAAGACGGGAGTCCGGAGCGACTCAGCGAAGAGGACTTGATACGGTGCATTGCAGGCATGCGTCAGCTGACATACGAGGCTTCGGCCGCGGTTGTGGCGGCATTCGCCCGCTTCAGCCCGCGGGCGTGCAAGGCTGGGACGGCATGCCAGAATGCGATACAAGAGCTACTTCGTGACTACGCCGAGGAGGCGCCATACTTCCCAGTCGACAATCCTTTCAGAGATTGGGAAGGCTGGATCACGGCATACTGGAAAGAATCAGTTTGTCACGAATGTCGCGTGGAGGTTCGGGAGCGGTTCCGGGCCCAGCAGAAGAAGATGTGGGCGAGGCTACCACAAATCTTTGACCTCACTGTGGACGGTTGGCCGCGAGACGAGGAAGACTGAATGAGTATACGGACTGTACTGAATGAGAGCGCACATAGTACACGGTTGTGCAGTGCGACTCTACGAGCGCACCTGTCGGCTTAACGCGTCAATCACCGAACATAAGACCAAGTCTCATCGTCTGCCTCTGCCGAAATCGTGGAAATCTCCCTCAACCCTCCTGACCCCAAGAGAAAACACTTATAGAATGCCTCCTCGCCCCACTCGTATATGACGGTCCTGAGAGTCGCGGATGCCCGCAAGACAGCCTCTGCGAAGCGTCGGATCTCGGCGCGCTTCCTCTCGTCCGGATAGAGGTGATGCGTTCGCGCACGCGTCCACGCCGGAGACCACACCAGGGTCTTCAGGGCTGGTGGGAGGTTCGAGGCGTCGACAGAATCGTCCGCATGACTGAGATAGCACATAGCCTAGGGGGTCGATGCGAGAGTCAGTACTCTACAGTGAGTCCGGGGAAGGACTGTCCACTCACGTTCGCATGGGGCTGACAATGACGCACATGCAGGAACTTGAGGCGCGGACATCCGTTCCACGCATGCCCGTTGGTAGGGTACAATCGCCCTTGCTGCTTCCAGGCGTTCTGCTCCAGCCGCAAGCTGACGAGCTGTGGTCCCACGGCGTGTATGATCCCAGCGATGTCGTCTTCCGACATCACAGACGTGACGTTCAGGTGCGTCAGGCGGCGAAGATGGTCATCTCTAAGCCCAGCGAGTAGGCGGTACGGACAGGACAGTACGCGGATACGGCGCAGGCCGAGCGTCTCGAAGTCTTCCGAATCACGGTGGTAGAGGCGGAGCTCCTCGAGCCTCTGCTGGCTCTTCAGGAACACGACCGTCGGCTGGTCCAGCACGAGATGTTCGCCAACGATCCGCAAGAGGCGGACCCTTGTCTTGTCGAACACCGCGGCGATTGTGCGCATCGCGGTTCGGTCGCAAATGGTGACAGAGGTGAGTCTCCGGAGCTTCTCGAGAGCGGTGCCGACTATTCTGCATCTGTTTATATCAAGAGAGCGCTCTATCGCGTCAGGATCTTCATCGAAGGTCCCATTCTCAACGTCGAAGGCGCGGGTCACAGAAGAGTGAGCCTTATTGTCAGGCCACTGGGCGAAGGAGATGGCCTTTACCGACCGCGCGAGGCGGGGTGCGGAGGAGACAGTGTCGGCGAACACCATGGCAGCGCGGAGGGAGGCGAGGTGGGGCTCATGATACAAGACGGATTCTGCCTCCGCACGCACGGCTTTGGAGAAAAGAAGCAACTGTGCGGCGTCGTGTTGACTATATGCTCGCACAAATTCGAAGACATTCCTCCAGCGCTCGACAGGCACGTATGCACGACCAGGTGATATGCTGCTTGAGTCATCGTTCACGAGCTGGTCTTCCTGTCGAACAAAATCAGACCATGTAGAGCTGGTTAGGGAAGACGCTCACTGACTTCTGCGCACTCCGCGTCTCCAAGCGACTCTGGAGAGTACGGTGGAGCGCCGTCGCGAAGATCGATATACGGGAACGGGGAGCCATCACCTCGATGTTTGGAGACCATAGCTGGAGGAAGACTGTAGATGCTTCGAAGTAGGAGAGAGATCGCGGTACAAGGGAGAAACCTGAGTTGTGAATTTGTCGACCGCTCGAAGTGCTGTGCTGCGGTGCGGTCCCGGCCGGCGGTGAGAAGCACATATGACTTGACTGGTTTTCTCACAAGCTTTCGCCGATCCTGCACGGACGTTCGCGTCCTCGGGAAACGTCACTGCGACTCAACTGACAATCTGGGAGCGACCATCCAGGCGGGCAGCCTGAAGCCGATGCTGCTTTGTGATTATAAGGCCCAAGGGTGCATATTGAAGAGTAACGTACGAGTCAACATCGCAGAACATCATGAGGATCATATAAGCCGAACTGGCAAGGGATGCAGCCTAACCTATAAATTCCAGCGTTCTTCGTAGTTGCGCCCCGTTGGGGTCCGGATGTGCGCACGCCCTGATGGATTGTTTAATAAAAATGACCAACAGTAATGGTTCTAACTGTACGTACCTCACGCTTGCTCAGCGGGCGTTCCCCATCCGGGCGCAGCGATCCCCACCAGCTCAGGTAGACGGTTCCATATATGTAGGCGCTCATAAATACACCGCGCGTCCAACAGCGCAGAACACCTGCTGCAGACGTTCACCTTTCCATCCTTCACGCAATCGAGGTAGGGTTGGAAGACGCATCCGCCGATCCATACGTTGACCGTGGCATGGAGGTTGTAGATCGCCGTCCTGAGCGCGACCCTGCACCCTCCCTTCTCTGCGTTCTTGCAAGTCGCGGAGACCACCGGTTCGAGTGTGCGGAACAACGCGACTACTGCCGCTTCCCGGAGCCGTGTCTTCGCTGCAATGCAGAGCTTGAGATCTTCGAGGGTGAGACTCTCCTGGGATCCGTCGCTTCGTGTATATCCGTCGACGAGCTCGTCTTCAAGCTCGATGCATGCCAGCAACGCCGTCGGGAGGAGACATGGCTCTCCGATGAGCCGAGCGAGGTTCACGACCCCAATGGCCTCTGCGTGCTTCCACCCAGGCGGACACCAATCCGGGTGATTTGCCCAGGTGTCGAAGTCATCCGTAAAGTGGTCCTTCAGGTAGGCGACAGATTCGTCGTAGAGCTCCGTCATCTGATACTTGTGACCAAGGCGGATAGAGGCAGAGATCGCCTCAAAGGAGGGGCTCTTGGCGTCATATAGTCTAAGCACATGTAACTTGAGTGTCATAGTTTTAATCGCAACGGATCTGAATGCGTACCTGCCGCCGGCGTGGGTCATGTAGACTATACGCAGGATGTGCCGCAAGTCATCGGGATGGTCCGTGAGAGTAACAACGGGGCACAGAATGTCCGGCAAGCCGTTCATGGAGACAAGTCGTGTGGGGTTGTGTTGAGAGAATAGGTCCTTGAAGACAGGAGACCTGCTCGCCAAAATGCCGCTATATACGCGGAACTCGACATCCCGGGCTACGAGCACGATCGTTCCGTCGTCAAACCAGAACTCCTCGTCCCTACGCGTTCCCAGCTCAGCTAGCGCATCGTCCTTTAGGACCAAGTCGACGTCGTCGCCGTCCGTGACTGCTTGGACCATTTGTTCATCCAGCCGGGCTCGTTTCCTCGTCGCTCGGGCGGAGTTAGTGGACATGTCGTGGCGTGGGCCCTTCACTCCACAGTAGGCAGCTTCGTCGCAGATTCTTCACAAGTGAGAATGGGAATGGCGAGGGCACGGAGAGGGCAGGAGGGGAGCAGGAAGCTCAACGTAGAGGCGAGAAGACACGTCGTAAGACCGGCAAGCGCCCTCGAGGAATAGAAAACGCGTGACGTCACGCGTTTGGAGACGAGAGGTGACATCGGACAAGGGCACTTAGAACTTGGAAGGCACAGCAGGTTCGCTGCGACTCGTACTGGTATCCTAGTGATTATGCATTGAAAGAGCTAGATAGGTGGAGCGTGGAGATGCCTGAGTACATGGATGGAGATCTACCGCGGTGTAGCACCGTCTACTTATTATACCGTGACGATGACAACGGGCGTGAGGGGACGGTGGTGGGCACCACTCGGCAGTGCGGCGATATAAGTATATATGGGAGTGAGAAAAATGGGGGGTTTCAGCGAACAACAAGTTGCGCCTCCCATCCAGCTTGCACGTCCGTTAGTTGTCAATGACCCCACTCACGACGTCGAGCTCGTCGCCTGCATTGAAGCCGGAGTCTCCCATCGAGCCCGCAGTGCGGTCCTGGAGACCCAAAATCCAACGCGCAAGCTGCACAAGGATGGCAGGTGTGTGTGATCTGCGATATTGAGTGGCAGGCTGCGACGACGCTGGAGATAATTCAGCCAATGAACGAAGGGAACTAGTGCAGGATCCTCACCTCACTCCGTGCTCTCTGCCTCACCCCACCCGGGCACGTTTATGCGAAGGACTTCCGGGAGACGATCCCACAGCTTCTGGCGTCCACGCCAACATCGGTCTTCCATCATAGCCAAGCACGCGTCGCAGACCCCAAACTTGCCGTCCTCGATCTTCACATACGTCGTGTAGGGAAAGAAGGGGTCGTTGTCGAGGAGGTCGTCCAGACGCGAGTGGAGCCCGATCAGTGCTGCCCGGATCACGTCGCTGCATGTCGCAGGAGCCTTGCACTCCGGGGCTGCGGTCGGGGCCAAGGTATCGAATAGCACCCTCATGCTCGCCTTCCGCAGCTCTGTTTTTGCCTTGAAGCAGACGTCGAGGTCGTCCGGCGCGAAGGTCTCCTGCGAGCCGTCTTCTCTGGTGAAGCCGCGCGCGATGTCGCTCAGTCTGGTGCAGGACATGACGGCCACGGGGAGCAGGGACAGCTCTCCGCTCAGACGGGCGAGGTTGATGACGCCTATGGCACGGTTGATCGGCCAGCCATCCGGAGCCCATGCGCGCAGGTCCGTCCATCGATCGAGCTCGCTCGGATAGTAGTGCTTGAGAAAGTCGAGAGACTGCTCGTACAAGGGGTTCATCTTGTACTGCTTGCCCAGGCGTATGGAGGCGGAGACAACGGCAAAGGAGGGCTCCCTTGCGGCGAATAAGCTGCATCATAGCAGCGTTTGAACCGGGGTAGGGCAACTGCTTGGACACTGGCGTACCTCGCATGGCTCCGCGGCATGTACACGCGCAGAATGTGTCGCAGGTCCTCCGGAGAGTCGGCGAGCGTCACCACCGGACACGGTACGTCGTCCTTGCCGTTGATAGACACAGTGCGGCTGGGGTGTTCTTTGCTGAAGAGCTCCCGGAAGACGGGGGAGTGTGTCGCAAGGACGCCGCTGTAGACCCTGAACTCGACGTCGCGCGTGACTAGGATGACCGTGCCATCGTCCGACCAGAACTCTTCGTCCCTCTTCATCGCTATCCCATCGTCTTCACCCTCCCAGAGTCCGACAGATTGCGACCGCTTCCGCACCGAAGATTCCTCCTCCGCCACTGGCTCTTCGCGAGCCCCTTGGATGTGACTGGACAATGCGACCGGAGACAAGATAGGATGAAGTATACGAGCAGATGTTGGAAGCAGGATGTCAATTGCTGGAGTGGTCGGGGAGTCGGGACAGGAGATGGTCCATGGACAATGGACATTGATTGCGATGTGATGGTGAAAGGTATCGGCCTCGGACAGGTTCGAATCGGAGATGCCGAGACAGCGGCTATCTGGCTGGACGGTATTCGCCAAGGTCCACCCTTACCTCCACCATCTCTACTAGACGGCTCGCTAATAGCTCGCGCGATAGAGTTCCGTCTCTTTGATCAAGAGCATCCTCACCAACCACCTCTCCAGAATGTCCATGGACTGCCTCAGACATGTCAGCTCCTTGTTCTACTGTAACTCGTCACAGACTCGCCTGAGGACTTGCATGGCATATGTATGCCGAAGTCGACGGTCTGCAGGCCTCAGCTTCGTGCTATGATCCGGAGGGAGCTGTGTGCTCACCTGGGAACGCTGAGAATGTCGTTTATTGGATCGAGTCTGCTAGGGCGCTCGGGTCAGGAGGTTGTCGTGGATTCTTGTCATTGAGGAGCTGAAGGTGTGTCACCGTATCGTCAGTAGTGACTACGCATCCCTCGCTTCGTTATTTACCATTTATTGCCGCAACTATACAATATGTGAGCCAGCAGTGATAGGTGCGTTTATTCACTGTCCCGTCAGGCAGTTTCAGAACGGCGGAAAGGTGAGTACATGATACCTCGATCAATGTTCGAGTTTCCCTGATGTCAAGAACCTAGTCAGTATTCAGCACAACCCATTCCATACTAAACGACACGGTTTCCCAGAGCTGCAACTCGGAGCTCTCGTCCCGCCTTCACTCCAGAAGCGAGCCAACTCGCGCCGCTGACTTAGTAGGGCACACACGGCCTGCAGAAGCGTGCCTTGTATGGGTTTCGGGCTGTCATACGCCTTTTCTTCCAGGATCCGCGGTGTTTCTGCCGCCTGCTGAGTCGCTCCGTTCTCAGGACGGCCTGCATCTCGGCACGTGGCAGGGAACCTGATTGACAGGCATACCAGTACACAGCTCCAGCACTCCCTAGCCGACTTACGCATGCCAACAGCTCGGTAAGGACTTGTCCGATGCACAGCCTGCGAGCATTGTACATATATGCGGTGACGACGACCCGGGTGGCGAGTATATCTGCATCGACGGTCCTCCACCCTCGTGCTGATACTCGTTCACACGCCCTTTCAACGATGTCGTCTCCAGGCCTAGACTCCATCTCCCTCGACGACAATGGAGTAGGTGCCGCCCCGACTCGCTCCTGGCCATATCGTGTCTGACTTTTCAAACCAGCGACGCGTCCAGAGGGACCTCCTGAACTCCCGGATCATCGCGCTCTTCCTTGAGTCGATGGTCTTCGGCGTCTTCGCAATCTTGTACGCCACGAGTGTCTGCGACATTCTATGCGGGAGCCAGCCGAGTACGCTGTCGAAGCGCAACAAGAGACTGCTCGGGGTGAACACCCTGATGTTCGCCTTGGCGACAGCGGTGCGTGGGGTCGTATATGGTTCTGGCATCCCCACAGCTGAGCGCTGATCTGTCGGGTCTCCGCAGCATCTCGCGCTCACCGTCAAGTCTACCCTGTACGGCTTCGTGACGAACGGGACTGACAGGCAGAGCGTGTACGACACGTTCTTCGACTCCAGCCACTTCGGATCCGGCACGGACATAGCCCAATTCTACATTTACGTGACGCAGACCCTCATAGGTGACGCGTTCATGGTGAGACCCAGTGATATTTGAAAGGTCGGGTCGGAGCTGACCAGGAGCTGACCCATTTCGCAGGTCTATCGTCTATCTAGAGTATGGGGTGGGAAACGGACCGTCATCATACTTCCTATGATCCTCATCCTCATTGATGCAGGTGCGTTCTGTCACCCGGCCGCAACTGGCTTGAGCTCGACTGACCGCCATCTCTGTCTTTTCCAGTTGGGGGCTACGGAGCCGTACCCATCGGAGGTTTCGGGGACCTCATCCTGCCCCTCGTTTTCTTCACCTTCTCGTTCCTCACGAACATGCTCTCGACAGGTGCGTTTAAGTGCCTCTGGCCGAACACTTCACTTCGCAGCACTGATCTTGAGGCATTCCGCAGTGCTCATCATGTGGCGCCTCCTGCGCTCAGACAATCTCGTGCACGCACACTGGGGGTGGCACTCGCGCGCATGGTTTAACTTGGTGCGGTACCGCCGCGTCGTAGAAGCGATCGTCCAGTCCGCGGCGATCTACTCGACTGCGTCCATCGCGCTGGTCGTGACCACCTTCCTCAGCCCGAACATTGGCTATGTCGCGTGTCTCGCTATCTTCCCGCAGTTGATTGTAAGTCCTCTTCGCCCGCAGGTTGCGATGATTCGGATGCTGATCAGGTCTTTCCGATGGCACATACGACATCGCAGGGCGCCGTGTTCTCGCTCATCGTGATCAATATTGTGCGCAAATCTGCACTGCAGACCCCCTCAGTCGAACAGGGGCAACAATCGCGCACTACAATTGCACTTCCGCACTCGATGGGTCCCGCTCAGACCGTGGAGTTACGTGCGTCGACTACAGTAGTCGAGGAGGGCGAGAAGGGTGACCGGTTGAGTGAATAGAGCGATCCCGAGTCCGAGCATCTACCTTGAAAGCAGGATGTCTCGCTTGTTACCCCTTGCGTGCGAGAGCTGACTGTACAGGAGATAGGACATTCTGCCTAGTAGTCAATCATTCTTGCCCTTCATCGCTGTCCTGGTGGAAACGAACTCTGTGCTTCTCTCCCCTTCTTGTATCGACGAACACTGCTTGGATCGATGTAGCGTACTTACTGTAACTTTGCACTTTGATGGATGGACGTAGTGACCATTTGCGTGTCTTGGACGCGACGAGGCGAGCTCGGCGGTCGCGACCCTGGCAGCGACGGGCGAAGCGGACGCGTCCTTGTGAAGGTGGGCGAGCCGGCGTTGCTAGGCCCATGTAACAAGTAAAAGGGAACAAGTGACGATACTTACATACCTTCTGAGTACTAGTGCTGGCGTTGACTTCGCTCTTGTATTCGACCCATCATGAACGACTACATAAGTGCAGGTAAGTAACAAGAAGCGGAGGCGCCGTAGAGAAGTCGGGCATTGCGGGGAACGAATTTCCCGAGATCGTTCGATTCGTCTCCAGCCAATCAGCATCCTGACATGGCAGCCCAATTTGGATGGCAAGAGCTTCCCGATAAGATCTGACAGATCGTGCCTCGGATCGGCCCAGAATGCTCTCCAGACGCTTGCGAACGTTGGCGAGCACTTGTTTCCCCGTTACGACCACCGTCGCCACCGTCCAGCTCATCGCGCTCATCCCTCTCGACGGTCTCGACAAACTATTTCACGACTTTAAAGACCAGGACGCACACTTGCCACCGAATAGGAGGAACATCAGGAGGACGGACACGATGGCCAGCAAGCAGGTGAGCCCGGCGAAACGTTCTCGAGGAGTGACGCTGAACAGCGCGAAACGGTGGCATGCGGGGTAGCTTGGGAAGTTGCGCCAGGTGCGTGCTCTTGGGGGCTCAACAGCGACGGCAGACTGAAGGACGCGACGCGGGCAGTTCGTCGGCGAGATGGTCCTGTCGCGGGACAAGACGATCCAGTCGGACGAGTTCCGCGAGCTGGAACACGATGTCGAGCTCAGAAGGCAGGGCCTCTGGCGGTGAGTACCTCGTACACTTGCTTCTGCTTCTTATATGCGCCCTCCTGGCGTTCGTCCTCCCATTGCCGCTCTGTCTCCGTCTATATCGGGCAGTGCGTGGTACGATGCTCGTTGGCGCACGCTGAATCACCGTGCCCGAGTCGTGTCAGTGTCAATGTGTTGCGCTGCGGTGACTATATGCGCACTTTCACGTTCGTGTTGTGCACATGCAGAGGTCTGTCCGTCCGCCGGACTGCGGTGTCATGCATGGCGCCGACGTCAGTGATCTCCGATGTTTCCGGCATCGGCAACCATAGATGCTGCCTCGTGTGCACTCTACTCTACTACTCGCCTCGAAGGCCGCAAACAATCAGACTAGCCAGCCAGTCTTGAGAGGCGCGGTTCTGCCTCGTCCATAATGAGGAGGAAATGGCACAGCGGACGAGACAGAACCATGCCATAACATGGGTACGCTCATGTCTTACGAGAAAGAAAGGGCACCGTGCTGGGTCCTGCGCTACGGCGAGGCTCGCTCTGGGATACGGAAGCTGGTTGCCCTGGCTCCAACGCGATGGCCGGTCTGTCGGCTGGAACAGGGTGTCTGGAGGGTGTGCGTTATCCTTGATCTTTTTGTCCGCGCCCCCATCGCGTTAGGATGCGAGCAGACGCGAAGATACTTCCCCAGTTCGCTCAGGCGTCGCAGCTTGACGCGTAGCCATATCGGTGGATGTCCCGTGTTAGACAAACCTCGTCCGCTCGCTACACAGCAGCAATCCCGGCGTTTCGGACGGGAGATCGGGCGAAAACCTGCCGCGCGAGGTTAGCTTTCAGTCGCCTTTCCGCTCGTTGCGCGGTGAAGTGAGACAATAGGTAACCACAAGTGGCGTATATGTACTCATCCGAAGCGTCGGTATCCCTGCCGTGCTCAGCTGCATGCGCCAGCCTTCCCGTTTTCCGTGAGTTGTATGCTCATGCTCATGCGGTCGTATGGCACAAGATGCCTTCGCAAGTGCATATATGTATGTACCTACGAGCTTGGCTTGTACCAGCATGACTCAGAGATGGAGCCCATCGGACTGCTTGAATGAGCTGAAGGGCGCACAGGCCGTTTTCAGTGCTCGAGGTCAAAGATTACATTTTTGCGATATGGACGAGTGTCGTGCGAAAGGGACACTGAGCTTGACCAACTCGTACGTGACCGAAGCAAGTTCTGACGTATGCCGTCGCACCGTTCTATTGCAGTGTGGGAAGTCGATGCCTTGACCCAGCCCATAGTGCACGCACCTGTTTCCTCATCTTGCTTTTCTTCTGTCATGACCGTCGCGTATTTGAAGCAACCAGAACACACGGACTGATAGCATGTCTTCGCAGACTCGACATCGCGTCTGACGACTACCGCCACTACCTATTGAAGAAGAAGGTATGCGAGGCACTCGACAACGAAGACAAGGTGCTCGCCCTCGACGCGCTCGGCGGGGTCATGATCAAACATGGCGAGGAGTTCGGCGAGGACTCAGCGTACGGTCAATCGCTCGTGAGCTTTGGCCGCGCACATTGCAACATCGCGTCGCTCCAGGAGAGCTACGCGCTGACGCTCGAGGAGACGTACCTCACGGCCGTGCGCCAGAGCGAGGATGAGATCAAGGAGTATCAGGCCCAGAGGAAGAAGCTTGAGAGCAGGCGGTAAGTATGTGGTTCGCGTGGTCTTCTATCGTGCGCTGACAACTCGTGATAGATTGAGCTACGATGCCGCAGTGGCGAAGCTCGAGAAGCTGAAGACGGCGAAGAAGGTCCAGGAGAAGGACCGGGAAGAAGCTCAGGATGAGTACGAGAGCACGAAGTCCCGCTAGTACGTCCACTCTTTTCCCGCATATACTCAGCTTGTTCAACGGTACTCTGCAGCGAGGAGACTCTCGAAGATGTCCGGACGCGCATGTACTCGATACAGGAGAACGAAGTCATTCAGCTACGCGAGCTCACAAACTTCCTGAATCTTGAGATCACCTTCGTCCAGTCCTACCTTGAGGAGCTGCAGAAGGTCAAGGCTGGATGGATAGACGAGTGCGTGCTATACATCGTTTCCGTTAGATGCCGTGTTGACCGTGCATCAGGGAGACCATGAAGAAGCTGGGAGCACCGAAGGCGCGGCCACCACCACGGCCGTCAGCCGCTTCCCGTGCAGGCTCTATACGATCCACGAAGTCCACGAAGTCCGCGAAGAAGGCTGCCGAGGATGAAGCCGATGAGTCAAGCGACGAGGAGCCGCCCCAGATGTCCCGCAAGAAGTCGCTCTCGCGCAAGAAGTCTGAGGGTGGCAGCAGGCCTCCGTCTCGCCCAGCATCACGTGCATCTCGGAAGCGGTCAGACAGCACGGCAACGGTCGCGAGCGAGAAGGAGGACAAGAAGGAGAAGGAGAAGGATGCGAAGCCGGAGAAGGGCTCACATCGGCTCAGCGTCGTCGGCAGCTGGAGCGCGATGAGCTCGATGATGGGCCGCGGGAAGAAGGACAAGGAGAAAGAGAAAGAGAAGGACAAGGACAAGTTCGCGGAGCTCGACAGCGACCACAGCGAGACGGACGAGTTCGGCTTGTCGAAGAATCATAAGCGTGGGTCGTCAATCCCCAATCTTCCCCTTCCGTCCACGTCGCCCAAGATGCCCTTTGGTCTGCTCAAGTCGTCGTCGTCGAAGGGTGTGGACAAGGAGAAGGGCAGTATCAAGGATAGCCGGAAGCGCGTCGTGGCTCTGCACGACTTCGCTGCAGGCTCGACCGACGAGCGGGCGGGATCGTCATCGCTGGAGGTGTGCTTCTCGTGTTACGTGACGGCAGCAATATATTTCGTTGCGCGAGATGCGATCTGCGAACCCGCGGGCAGACGCCGAGTGCTAACCGCATGCGCCGCTTCCCGCCAGAGGAACAAACGGTGCGTTATGGAGTCCACGGGCGTATACAGTGCACAGAAGGCGCGCCGACACATGGTGTGCAGGACGTGCAGCGCGGCGTGCAGAACGCACACAGACACTCCTGCGAACACAGTTGCGCACCGCCGGGCGCCTATTTCACGCCTCTGGTTTAACCTCTTCGGCGGTGGCGTGTTGCTTGCGCTAAGAGCATGCTGCGCTTTCCACTGCCTCTCCTTTGTCTCATATGTGCTGGGTATGACTGCAGGGGGTGGAATTGGCTTGCTGTTTGACAAACACTACCTGGGAGGATCAGGAGTCTTGCACGCAGCCGCGCAGAAGACCCTGACCGTGGGGCGCGATACGGCGCGCTGGTATGCTTCCCAGCTACATAGGTCTGCGTGGAGCTTCTTGATACGTACATGTACAGTTCTCCGTTCTCTCCTGTTTTCGGTCCCCCAATACTCACACTGCATTCTGATTCCTTTGACTGAGCCGTGCCCTTGAGACCTCTCATCCTTAGATGATTCTGCTGCTCTGAGGATGGACTGCTCCCTGCTGTCTCCTCATGCAACTGCATGGATACCAGGTGCTGGGGAAGGATCAGATGTTTTCGAAGACAGACCCTGAGTGTGGGATTCCCGCTAGAAGCATTGAGGACCCTCACTACTCGAGCCTCACCGAGTAGAACATGAGCATACTTATTCAGATGCCCCCCAGTCGGGTCCTGTGCTTTCCTTCATCCTGCAAGCTCACAGATCCTCACTTTGTGCTCACAATGCGCTCAGACTACTGAGTGAGCTTCATGGCAACTTGAACATGTGGAACAAGCACTGGCATTTGCAGTGAGGGACTCGCAATGCTGGAATGCATTCCAGAACCTAAGTATCGGGAGCGGATCAATTTTCCTCCGCAGCTTCTGAAGTATATTAATAGTCAGGCCTTGGTGGGAACTCAGGGCCACGCCATTCTACCAGCAATCATCCAGTGCGGACCAGGCAGGCAGTCCTCTAGTATAGCTCCCAGTTGTTGTGACCCTCCATTTTGCACAACTTGGTAGAAGCTGCAGAGTGTGGGGACATGGTCTGCACTCTGACCAGCCATAAGTCCATCAAGATCAGAGTAGACCCCGGAAGTCCACAGCAGTGTCACGTAGTACGTCAACAGTTCTCAGCATCAGCGCTCCGTCCGAAGCCTGTCCTCATTGTCATGGAATCCGCCGGGTGCAATGATTCTTGCCGTGCGTCTGACCTGAATCAATTTGGTTTGCAACGAGATGCATGCAGGACGAATGAGAGACGTGGCAGCAGCACAACCGTCGACTACTTCAAAAAGGCAATTGAATTTCCATAATGGATCACCAGAAAGATCTCGACACCCGAACGCCGCCGCACTCGCCCCTAGCTTGCGCTACCGGACAAGCGGGAACGCGCACAATATTCTCCTATAACAGCAATGCCACTTCGCGTCCACAGGGTGCACGTCTGCGCCACCAATATCCACGGACCACACTGTGGACCGCGTACAAGATATAACCCTAGACGTGCATTCCTCAGTCTCACCCCTCGCCGCCCACCTGATGGCTCCAATCAGATCTCGTCCAGCTGGCACAACCTCGCGCATGGGTGGCCGCATCATCTACTTCGACCTCCAGCCTCCGAGACTCGAAGACCGCAACCGCCACAAGAAGGATGAGCGCGACACTGTGCGAGAGGAGCTCAGGGCAGACTGGAACGCAGAGCTCAGTAAGTCCGCCAGGCTCGACTCAGATTTTGACTGGTCATCCCAACTAACCCTCGTGGCCCAGGAAGACTCACTGGAGACCCAGACGCACGGCTCTGGTGGGCGACGGAGAAGTTTGCGAGGCTGATCGTGTGGGAGCTCGGATACACATGGGCCGGCTGGCCGGCCGACATCCCCTTCCAGAATCTGAGCGACATCCCCGGCGGTGCTGCACCCCTCTTGCGCCTCCAGAGCCTCTGGAAGGCCGGGACACTCAAGCTCGTCCGTGCATCCACACAGGAACGCATGCGTGCACTCCACTACCCCGAGAGCGTCGTCCCGAACGCGCAGAACGCGCTCCCCGTTCCTCAGGGTGCCGCGGGAGGACACCCGCTCACCATCATCCAGAAACGCGCCGCTCGGTTCCGTGAGCTCGCCCGTCAGATTCCTGCCCCGCCCGAGCCTCTGCCCGCGCCTTCCCAGGCCGTCGAGCACGTCCTCCACCCGCTGAGCGACCTCCGGCCTGTCCTCGCTCGCCCGCTCGACACCGTCAACACGTCGCACGCCCAGCCTTGCGCCCGCCGTCAGCGCAGCGACATCAACGTCCCGCGGGCCCGTCCAGTCACGAACCGCCGCCCGAAGCACCCGAAGCGCGGGCCACACACTGCGCTCATGATTGTCGAAGGGAAGGCCGCCTCGGAGTGGCAGGGGAACTACATGTTCGTCGACGACAGGATCGACGGGTACGTTCCTCCGACCGAGGAGAAGGAGGAGGAGATCGAGTCCGCTGACGACTGGGCTTGACGGGCGAGTCTCGGACCGGGCACGGTCATACTGAGTTCTTGATGGACATAGCAGTCCCAATAGCATTTCTTGTCTGCTCGTCATGTCGCGTCTGTCATATCGGGCGCAGATGCATAGTAAACTCTTCTTGAAGCTCCTCAGACGGCGCTCTGGAACTGGAGGCGTAAGAACCGCACCTCCGGGGCCGGCGAAGCGTCGCAGCACGCCTGTGCGCCATGTCTGGAAACGGACACCTGCGCGGACTTGCCACAGCATCCGCTAGAGATACGTTCACCCGGAGAAGCCTTCTGGTGAGCGGCGGCCACGGAGCGCCGTCTAGAATACTTCTGGGTCGGTTCTTGACGTTTCGACGCAGCCGACCGGCCCTGCATACCTCTCGTAACCTGCCCGTAGAGTATGCCCGCCTCACGAGTCTCGGACTGCTGGGGCATGCGAGACATGCCTCAAATCGCCCTGCGCGAACATTCACCGGAGATGGACTTGCATAGGATGCGCTGGCCCCCTTGTCCAAGTTCCAAGAAACTGCGGGACTAAACTATGCCGTCAGCGCCGTAGAACACAGGGAAGGGATAGGACACGTACGGAAATAGCATACCGCATTGTCCGAGTCGCCGCGTGATTGCAGCGATCGCAAGACCCTGAGATGCGAGCAGGAAGCCGACCGCGGAAGCATCTCTTCGCCTCGCATCGGCTTGCCATCACGGTCCTCCGTCGATCTGTGACGGTCGTGCGATACGGTCGCTGGCTCGGGACGCTCTCGAGCGGTGAGACCGCTGTTGTCGCCCGACCTGGAGTGTCTTGACGCGTGTGCAGACGAAGATATAGAGCACGATGAGCGGACCAGCCTTCTCGTGGCGGCGCTGGCGGGACACTCCTATGGTCTTGACTCTTGGGAGAACATTACAGCCTTCGTCGAGCGAAGACGGGACTGTTCGGGTAGTGTTCTGTATTAGAGAAGCGCAATAACGCGCCGTCGCAATTTCTCCCTCGAATAAACTTGACCCGCTCGGGGTCGGCGGAGATTGCCTGGCCCTGAAGCCACGTCGTGAGATGCCCCGGAGGATGCCAACAAAGAGATCATGTACGCAAATCCAGCACGACGTTCCCCGCCACCCACACAGGGCTCTGTGTGAATGCTTTCGGCTTCCGTCGTACGCACTCGCTGTCTCGATCGCCGGCGTCGCCCCCGCAAGCAGTCTGCATCTGAGGAGTAAGTATGTCCGGCGTCGAGTGCAGGAATGCCCGGGCTAGCCTGAGCACCCGACCGTTCCTGGAATCCATGCGTGCTTCCTGCGCGCTCCGCGCCCGCATAACCTCGTCCTGTTCGTGCGCAAACTGAAATAACCACGGCAGGGCGCATCAGAAGGGTGCCCTGGATTCATCAAAGCAATAACTTACCGAGAAGCAAGCCCGCGTGCTTCGACGAACGTGCACCGTGTGTACGCACGCTTGACTCCGCGTTCATGTAGCACGCCCCGTGGAAGCTCCCACACGGAACCCACCCCGGCCGATGTCCCGTGTGTTCGGCGATGGTGCGATGCTGCCGAGGGAGGTACGAACTGCAGGGCACGCTGCTTGAGACGGGAATCAGCTCAGGTGCAATGTCCACAAAACGCGGGAGAACGGGGACGCACAGGGACGTGGTAACCACTCACCACCTCGGAGCCGATCTGGACCCTGACGCACCTTCGTGGCAACGGCCGCCGAACGTCTGGCGAAGAGCGGGACCACCAGAACAGGGTCTGGAACGGGACGCATGGCATGCACGCCGCTTCATGCGTGATGCGAGCTTCGCGGCGGGTCCCTGCGGGGTCTTCAGGTGACGGGGGCCTGGCTGGCTGCTGCAGGACGTTCGGATGGACCGTAGGCTCCGGCGACTGGTCCCGTCGGGAGGTGCACGAGCACAATGGAGGCCCGGATGCAGGCACTGGCAGCGGGAGTTGTGCAACCTGACCGACGTCGCGCACGCACACTCCCGACTGGGCACAGGTCTGGGGAAGGACGGCATCAGAACGCGTTATACTTGCGGCTGGCGAGAAGCACGGGAACGCACCATTGGGTCGGACTCCTTCTCGGCGACCAGAAGCTTTACGACATCATGTCTGGACACTTTCTGCGAGGGTCCTGCCGCAGCACGCACAGGAATCCGGGACGAATGTCAACGGCCGTGCAAACAATGTGGCAAGAATGAATATTCAGGACGCGATACTTCATTATGTCAACAGGTATGCGAATGGAGGGGACGGAGCGCTCACCTGCCAGCTGCCTCATGCGCACCGCTTCCGAGCTGCGTTCCTTCTTGCGTTCGCATTCGCATTCGCCCGGGCGCGGTGAACCCTGCGCATCTCACGGACGTCGGAAGTCGGGCGATGCCGCAAGTGGCCAAACCCTCGAACACTCGACCGCGACGGACCGAGAAGGAGTACTTGAGTGCGGGACCCCTGGCGTCCGTGCTCGCTGTCTCCCGTCCTGCCCCCTCTTTTCGTCCCGTCCCGTATCCCGTCTTATCCAGCCGTGTCACCGCCCTCGCTCGCGGCTGTCGAACCTGGTTCCGGTCACCTTCCCGGCCTGTATCGTCCAGACGCAGGACGCGAACGAGCATCGTGCGGCGGTGGGTGTTCAGAGTGACGCATGCGGCTGCCGACCACGCATTGACAGCGCACACGGCCAAGGGTCGCTCACGAGCGCACATCCTGCAACGGGTGAGTCCCGCCGTCAGTGCGTGCGCTGCCAGTCAGGACCTCACGAAGGCGTCGCCGTAGCATGCCTGGAACGCGAGCATGTCAGTTGGTGAGTCACTAGTCAAGTCTGGTCTGCGCCAGTGCTCACCACTTCTCGTCGGTGAACGGTGACAGCGTTGGGTCCTGCGAGGATCTGTGCGTGAGTTCCCTCGTTCGTCCTCGTGCTGTCCATCTCTGACTGCCTCGTGCCGACTTTGCCCAGCTGCAGGTATGCACACGAAATATATTGTGTAGTACATACTGGTCATGGGGTAGCAGCAGCGTACTTGCTGTAGACTTGTTAGTGTCGTGTTGCAGCGAGTCTGCGCCTCGTCGGGAGTTCGGACCCCGGGCGTGAGGACTGGCGGACGCGGTGGACGGGACAGATGGGCGACGCAGATGGGTCTAGCACGCTCCAGCTGAGCCCGATAGCGGAGATCAGTGTGCTTCTGGCGGGTTTCGAGGGTATATGCAGCCGACTAGCACGTTGAGCAGAGACGGCGAGCGGCGGAATTCGCCCGGCAGAGATTGCGGCGGCTGGGCGACGAGACGTCGAGGGGTGGCGGGACGGGGGTCAGTGGAGAGCGGAAGGTGGGCGCGCGTTGCGAGGCCGTGAGCGTGCGCGGGTGTGTTCCAGAGCTATAGTACAGAGTACTGATGAGCGTGCAAGACGCGCGCCCTTGTGCACTCTGCGGGCAAACTCGCGGCGGGATGCGTGGTGCGTGGTGCGTGTGAACGTGCGAGTCTTGGCGGGGCCGGGCGAGTGTGAAGGGCTGCTCGAGGGCTAGGGCGAGAGCGGGGGCGAGGGCCAGAAGGCGCAGGGCAAGCCAGCCTACACGGAGCAGGGAGCCAAACGCGGGCGCGAAGGGAAGGCGGGCAGCTCAAGGCAGGGACGCACGTCGTGCACAGCGCAGTGAGTCCGAGGGCGAACAGACGCAGACGGCGGGGCAGAGGCGAGCCAGGCCAGCAGCGTCAGCGACCAGCGAACGGCGCAGAGGCAGGCGAGAAGCCGGGCATTGCGGGGAACGAGATCGTTCGATTCGTCTCCAGCCAATCAGCAGGCTCATCTGGGAGCCCTGTTTGGACGGCAAGAGCTTCCCGATAAGATCTGACAGATCGTGCCTCGGATCGGCCCAGAATGCTCTCCAGACGCTTGCGAACGTTGGCGAGCACTTGTTTCCCCGTTACGACCACCGTCGCCACCGTCCAGCTCATCGCGCTCATCCCTCTCGACGGTCTCGACCTTATTTCACGACTTTCACGACCAGGACACACCCTAGCCACCGAATAGGAGGAACAGTAGGAGGACGGACACGATGGCCAGCAAGCAGGTGAGCTCGGCGAAACGTTCTCGAGGGGAGTGGCAACGCTGAACGGTGGCATGCGGGGTAGCTTGGGAAGTTGCGCCAGGTGCGTGCTCTCTGGGGTTCAACAGCGACGGCAGACTGAAGGACGCGACGCGGGCAGTTCGTCGGCGAGATGGTCCTGTCGCGCGACAAGACGATCCAGTCGGACGAGTTCCGCGAGCTGGAACACGATGTCGAGCTCAGAAGGCAGGGCCTCTGGCGGTGAGTACCTCGTACACTTGCTTCTGCTTCTTATATGCGCCCTCCTGGCGTTCGTCCTCCCATTGCCGCTCTGTCTCCGTCTATATCGGGCAGTGCGTGGTACGATACGCGTTGGCGCACGCTGAAGAACCGTGCCCGAGTCGTGTCAGTGCCAACGTGCTGCGCTGCGGTGGCTATATGCGCGCTTTTACGTTCGTGTTGTGCACATGCAGAGGCCCCCTCCGCTGTACTGCGGTGTCATGCATGGTGATCTCCGATGTTCCCGGCGTCGGCAACCATAGATGCTGCCTCGTGTGCACTCTATTCTTCAATGTGGCATCTGCTTTACGGTCGACAGCGGTCACATATCATTAGTATCTCAGCGCGGGATTGTCCACGAGACGGGTGGAAATGTAATCATACCGGCTGGCTGGACTTCCACTGTCTTCCACTTCCACTCGCCTCGGTGTAAAGAAGCGGAAGGCAATAGCACCGGCCTTCCCATTTCTAGTGAGTTGTATACTCATGCTCGTGCCGAGCGTCCCAAGGACGCGCGACAACATCACTTCGCAAGTGCATATATGCGCATACAAGCATAGCTTGGATCTGCTTGATACAAGGGAGTCACACTCATGAGTAGCGTGCGTCATCAGTGGAAGTGGACGAGCGGACATGCAGCCCACTTCAGATTGATGACCACTTGGTTGAACTGAACGGCGCACAGGCCGGCGGCCTGTTGACAGCCCGTTTCGGGTGCTCGAGGTCAACAATTGTATTTTGCGCGATTTGGACGAGCGTCATGAGAAGGAGATCGACCGGCTATGACCGGAGCAAGTCTAGACGTACGCGGTCGCATACCGTACCGGAGGCGCAGTCGTCTCTGAGGACGCCCGGCGGATGGCCTTCCGTCACAACGACACGTACTTAGTGGCCGGAGCTACATCCTTGCTGCAATGCGGCGCCAGTATCGCACCTGTTCCCTCCTCTCCTCCTTTCATTTGGCATGACGTCGCGTATTCGCAGCACACCAGGACGCACGGACTCATGGTATGCTTTCACAGACTTGACATCGCGTCTGACGACTACCGCCACTACCTTTTGAAGAAGAAGGTATGCGAGGCGCTCGACAACGAAGACAAGGTGCTCGCCCTCGACGCCCTCGGCGGGGTCATGATCAAACACGGCGAGGAGTTCGGCGAGGACTCAGCGTACGGCCAGTCGCTCGTGAGCTTTGGCCGCGCACACTGCAACATCGCGTCGCTCCAGGAGAGTTACGCGCTGACGCTCGAGGAGACGTACCTCACGGCCGTGCGCCAGAGCGAAGATGAGATCAAGGAGTATCAGGCCCAGAGGAAGAAGCTTGAGAGCAGGCGGTGAGTACGTGGTTCGTGTGGTCTTCTATCGTGCGCTGACCACTCGTGATAGCTTGAGCTACGATGCCGCAGTGGCGAAACTCGAGAAGCTGAAGACGGCGAAGAAGGTCCAGGAGAAGGACCGCGAAGAAGCGCAGGAGGAGTACGAGAGCACGAAGTCCCGCTAGTACGTCCACTCTTCCCCCGCATATACTCAGCTTGTTCAGCGGTACTCTGCAGCGAGGAGACTCTCGAAGATGTCCGGACGCGCATGTACTCGATCCAGGAGAACGAAGTCATCCAGCTACGCGAGCTCACAAACTTCCTGAATCTTGAGATCACCTTCGTCCAGTCCTACCTCGAGGAGCTGCAGAAGGTCAAGGCCAGTTGGATTGACGAGTGCGTGCTATACATCTTTTCCGTTAGATGCGATCCTGACCGTGCATCAGGGAGACCATGAAGAAGCTGGGTGCACCCAAGGCGCGGCCGCCACGGCCGTCCACCGCGTCCCGTGCAGGCTCCATACGCTCCACGAAGTCCACAAAGAAGGTCGATGCGGATGATGCTGATGAGTCGAGCGACGAGGAGCCGCCACAGATGTCCCGCAAGAAGTCGCTCTCGCGCAAGAAGTCTGAGGTTGGTAGCAGGCCTCCGTCTCGCCCAGCATCTCGTGCATCTCGTAAGCGCTCCGACAGCACGGCGACGGTCGCGAGCGAGAAGGAGGACAAGAAGGAGAAGGAGAAGGATGCGAAGCCGGAGAAGGGCTCACATCGGCTCAGCGTCGTCGGCAGCTGGAGCGCGATGAGCTCGATGATGGGCCGCGGGAAGAAGGACAAGGAGAAGGAGAAAGAGAAGGACAAAGACAAGTTCGCGGAGCTGGACAGCGACCACAGCGACACGGACGAGTTTGGACTGTCGAAGAACCATAAGCGTGGGTCGTCAATCCCCAATCTTCCTCTTCCGTCCACGTCGCCCAAGATGCCCTTTGGTCTGCTCAAGTCGTCGTCGAAGAGTGTGGACAAGGAGAAGGGCAGTATCAAGGATAGCCGGAAGCGCGTCGTTGCTCTGCACGACTTTGCTGCAGGCTCGACTGACGAGCTGAGCTTCAAGGCCGGGGACCAGATTGACGTTGTCAGCGAGGTCCTCGACGGCTGGTGGATGGGCGAGCTCGGCGGGAAGCGGGGCCTCTTCCCCACTACGTACACGGAGGTCCTCAACTCTTCATCTTCCTCACTGCCATCCAAGCCGCCACTTCCACAACGCCCGCCGTTGTCCCTCACGCGCAGTCTTGGCTTTGGTTCCACCAATGGCGGAAGCAAAGCTGCCTCACTGTCATCGCTCGAAGAGGGTGCCCATCCGTTTGGCGATCACAATGCGAGCAATGGGCGCGGGAAGAAGCGTTACGAGGAGAGCATTGACAGCAGCGTGCACATGAGCGACACGGACGACGAGTCGAGCAGCCTCATGCAGGTGCAGCGCGTCAACGACACCTTCTCGTCCAAGTATATGACCGGTCTTCCCGAGCCGCTCTCTCCCGCTGCTCCTGCACATGCGCCTTCCGCTGCACCACCTGTCCCCGCACGCCGCGGCACGGAGTCCGGTACCGCATCCCCAGCTAAGAAGGCTCCTCCCCCGCCACCGCCACGGCGCTCCACCCTCAGCCTCACCAACTCCCCTGCGGTCACCCCTCCGGCGGTGCCCAGCCGGCCATCGACGATCCGCTCGCAGTCGTCCGCGTCGAGCTCGGCGTCGTACGTCACGGTCGCGAACACGGGCGTATCGTCCCCTGCGGACCCTGATGGGATCACGTACTCGCCGTTCGACAGCCCGAGGGACGAGAACATGCGCTTCGGGTGCGCCGAGTTCAAGCAGAACCCGTTCAAGCCGCAGGGGTTCTGCAATAACTGCTTCAAGACGCACTATTGNGTTCTGCAATAACTGCTTCAAGACGCACTATTGAGGTGTAGGCCCTCCGATATTTCCGCCATGACTTGGCGGTTCTTGTATACTGACCACACTGTACTATTACTGATTCAATCTCCCTCCGGCCCACGTTGCTTTGCGCTGGCTGACGCTGTCGTTATCTGCTCTTCATCTGACTCATCTATCTCGCACTATCTAGTTATTTCCACATCGCTCTCGGACATCGTTAACTTTGCAATACACGGCTTTTCACATCCACATGCCCGTAGGTCGTCCGGCACGTGTGATGAGAAGACAAGAAGAAGACGTCGAGGAGTCAGGCCTTCAGGCCTTACTGCAGTCCTGCCGCTGCCGCTGGAATAGTCGGTCAATCAAGTTCCAGTGTCTGGCGGAATGTGCTGCAACCTCGTTTCCCAACGAAAGTGAGCAAGTACTGTCGGACCCGGGCTCGCGTAATGCTGCAGCTGGTGAGTCAAGTCATGCTTCTTTCACCACTGGTCGGAAGCGCACCTCACCGCAGCACAGTTCGAGCACTCAACTTATAAGCTGGTACATCACCTCGAACAGCATTGCGCACCCTCCTTTTGTAACAGTACATCAGCACTGTTCGTCCGGATCCCTCGCTGACCCTACGCCGTATATCAATCTTCGCGACGGCGATACCACCCTCCACTGCTCACTTGGAGACGCGCATTGCACGAACGTGAGTCAGCGTCTTGTCAATGCAGTCAAAAGTACCTGATGGTTTCATAGGCGCAATCCGCAGACGGTACAATGTCGGCGGCACCTCCAAGTTCAACGGCTTCGCGGGACCTCCCGATTGAAATCTGGCGGAACGTCTTCCGTTACGTGCGGGCGCATAGTCAGAATCAGGCTGCACAGATGCCTCTACTCTGCAGAGCCCTCCGGGGGGAGGCAGAATTCGTGCTGTATCACCAACCTCAGCTCATCTCCTTGCGCGCTGCACTGGTGTTCGCGGACACCGTCTCCGCGGCGCCGCACCTCGCGCGCTGGGTGCGCATAATTTCCTTCAGCCAATGGCCAGATCATCACGCTCCCATGTCTGCGAACCGCTCCTGTGCGAAAACCAATGCGAACGACCGCTCTCCAGACACGCAGCTGTGCAAGTTGGTCGGACTGGGGCTCAAGAAGGTCATGGGACGGCACCATCCTCGTCCGCGACCACAGGGCGATGCGCACGATTGCAGCAGTCCTCGATGGGACGAACATCCGCGTGTTATACATCACGGGGGACCACCTCAACCTGGATGAGCCGACCGTTGCGTTTCTCAAGACTCAGCCGAGACTCAAAGAGCTGCGGCTGTACCACCGCGACGGACAGGACTTCGATAAGCTCGGCCTACGCCGTGTCCGAATTCTATCCTGCCCATACCGCTTTCTGTCTGGGATGAGTGCGGGCCATCGCCTCACCCATCTCAATGTGACATCCGTGATGCCTGAATACGACATCGCTGGGATCATACGCGTCGTCGGTCCGCAGCTCATCAGCTTGCGCCTGGAGCAAAATGTCTGGAAGCAGCGAGGGCGGCTGTACCCGACCAACGGGCATGACTGGGACAGGTGTCCGATGCTCAGGTTCCTGCAGGTGCGTCATTGTCAGCCCCATGCAAATGTGAGTGAAAAGTCCTTCCCCGAACTCACTGCAGAGTACTGACTCTCGCATCGACTCCAGGTTATGTGTTATCTCAGTGATGCCGACGATCCTGTCGACGCGTGGAACCTCCCGCCAGCCCTGGAGGTCCTGGTGTGGTCTCCGGCGTGGACGCGTGCGCGCACGCATCACCTCTATCCCGACGAACGGAAGCGCGCCGAGATACGTCGGTTTGCGGAGGTGGTCTTGCGAGCATCTGGCACACTCAGAAGCGTGATATACGAGTGGTCTGGAGAGTCGTACTACAAGACCTTTCTCTTGGCGTCGGGAGAGTGGAGGGAGATACCGACCGCTGCGGCAGAAGCGGACGACGAGGCGTGGAGGAATGTCCGGTGAGAGGCGGTGGGTCGACAGGTCCCAGGTGCTCAGAACCTCTCATTCTCGCCCCTACTTTTAGCCACTCGTCTCCCGTCCAACCAAAGCGTATAAATTTTCCCTCGTCCCAACCTGAGAAGGGTCAGTCCGTCAGTTTCACACCGTTCCCTTGGAACCTATCAAAGCATCGGAGCGATCGTTTGATCAGGACTCAATGATACATGTAAAGCGGTGATCAAGCATGAACCATGTCCTACTCGTCTATTCATCTTTCTCCTCATATCGGCCAATCTTTGACATGCAGTTCAAAGATGTCTGGTAGCCTCTTCCACGTGTCCCGCTGCTGGACGCGGAACCCCTTGAGAACCTTGGCGGAGCATGTCTCACAGACTGCGTCCTCCT
>WJSG01021360.1:0-10169 GCA_016618145.1 Sanghuangporus lonicericola
TGACGAGCACCTTCTTCGGGTTGGGGTGGCTCGCGAGCGGGATGTGCGCGATCATCTCCTGGTACGAGAACTCGTCGCGCTCCGTGCACTGGATGACCCCATCGAGGATGAGCACGTTGCCGTACGACTCGGACTCGAAGACGAGCACGTCCTGGTAGAGGGACTTCTCGACGTGGAGAATTTTGTTGACCTTGAGGGTCATCGCCTGGCCCGGCCACTGCGAGGAGATCTCGCGGAACCAGCCGTCTGTGCAAGAAACATGTCAGATCAAATTCCTGGCCCTTCCCGATCCGGAGACGATAGAAACGCATGCATCGGCCAGTCACTCATGCGCTGCACTGAACGTATCTTCGCACCCTGCGCAGGATGCGACAGACGATCGTCCTTTTGAGGGCGAGCGGTGATGGAATTCCCTGTGTCCGTGTCCAGGAAGATCGAAGCGAGCAGCGATTTCTTGAAGAGCCTCCCGATAACCACGCACAAAGACCCATCATCTATGGATGCTTTGCGCGATCTCAAGAGGCAGTTCTCTCGTCGGTATGCGGCTTGCCAATGCATACGGACCACCTCGCAGCGCAATGTGATCACGAACTTCCTTTCGACTCCCAACACTGGACCTTCACCACACGAAAAACGCAGGTCCGGTCACGACTTGAAACCAGTCGCGGTACATCTGGCCGCATCACCGTCCCATCTTGCCCAGCAGAAGAACTTCCTCCAGCGCTCCAGGAGAACGAATTGACGTACCTTTGATCGAAGGGTGCGTGAGGGGAGCCATGCCTGCAATTGATCGTTCGTTCGAGGAGTACTAGTAAGGAAGAGAACGACGAGCAGGAGAGAAGGAAGGGGAAGGGAGGAGGGAGGAAACAGTCGAAATTTTGACTCGAAACGCACCGATCGCTCAAAAGCAGATAAGATAAACGCCAGATCTGCAGATCACATCGGGGTTATGGGCGCTCCGTCCCCTGCTGGTTTCGACTCGACTGCAACTTAACCACCCTGGTCCGTGGGTAGTGCTCTTTCTGTTTAGATAGCAAACAGCTTCTTAGGCCGCGTAGCTCTGCCGCTTTGGTTTGTAGACTGTACCGACTGCTAGTATGTCATTGAACGGAATGCTTCGATTAGATGTCCGATCGAACTGGAGACGGGCGTAACTAATACTCGTAGGCGTGAACAGGACAGATCATCATCTCAGAAGCCCACCAACCACGCTGTGTCAGTCGATCCCTCTCCGACTTCGAGGCAGGACGCGTGGGACCGAGTCGATCAAACGCGTGACGTCACGCGTTCTCGTATGGCCGGCAAGCCCGAGCGCTCCCGTCAAGCTGCCCGACAACTTGACTTCGACTTGACCGGCAATTAATGAGTCAAACCACAGTAAGTAAACATTTGAGCTACCCACCATCGGCTTACAAGTAGATACTTCAGAAACATGTCAATGCACTGGTGCCCCAGATCTGTGACCCAGCAGGACTGGGAGACCCGGAGACGAGTAGTACCCGTGAACCCACAAAAGCCGACGCCCACGACATCTCACCCGAGGCTCCCCTCCTCGCACGTGCAAGTCATCGGTTTCCAAAGCAATACTAATACAACACCAGATACAGTAGAGTACAACAAGAATCGAAGAGCGGCACGGCCCGCCCTTTTAAAGCAGCGCCTCCACAAAACACCGAACAGCGTATAAGTCGTGTCCGGCCATCCGTCCGGGTCCGAAATCGTAGCATGTACATGGAGGTGACAGATAAACAGGTCGTAAAATTGCAGAGCGTAGATCGTAGCAGGATGATGCGATGCGAGGTCGTGGATGTGTATGGGTGCGGTTATATGCGGGGGGATAGAGTATATCTGACGGACGGGGAAGAGGGGGGAAGCGGTATAGCAACTCGCGAACCAGAGCACAGAGCACGAGCGCGCTCAGACCTTGTTTTCGAGCGACCGCTCCGAGAGCGTCTCGTTCTGTTCGTGCTCGAGAGCTAGAAGGACGACAAAGCATGAGCGTCGTGAGAACCTCGGGGCTACAAACTTCGCGCATATACGCACCTCGCTCGCGCTTCTCAATGTCGGCTTTCCGCTGGTCCGCCGATACCGTGCCGAAGATGATGTCCATCTCCTCCAATGAGCGGCCCTTCGTCTCAGGAATGAGCCTACCCGCGCGGAAGGTGTCAGCATTGGGCACGGAAGAAGGATAAGGGGGAGAGGAACGTACAGAGCGAAGACAGCCATTCCACCGATGTTGATCGTCGCGAACATCAGGAAGATCTTGTACCCAAGGTCGGTAACAAGCGTGGGGGTAACTTTCGAGAGCACAAAGTCTAGAAGGGACGCCGACGTCAGAACCTTGCCTGACAGCGGACGCAAATGTAAAGAAGACGTACTAAAGAGCCACTGGGACGAACTGGCGGTGGCGAGGCCGTAGTGCCGAGTGCGCGTCGGGAAGATGTCCGAAACGTACACCCACCTATCAGCGACACAAGACGTTCGTCAGCACGAAGGACACGAGATACCCCGCGGTTCACCCGCATGAATAGTGATAAGACGTACGGAAGCGGGCCCCATCCCATGGAGTAGAAGCACACGTAAATGTACAGCATTGCGGCCATCGCCTTGCTGGCCGGAGGCGGGTCGCCGCCCGGGTTGTTCGGAGGGGGGTGCGTCTTGAGGAGCGCGCCAATGATGAAGAAGAGCGTGCCCATGCCTATCGCTGAGATGAACAGCGCCATCTTGCGTCCGAGCGTGTCCGCGAGGAAGAAGACGAACAGCGCAGTCGAGACGACCTTGACGATGCCGTAGATCCCAGATGCAAGCAGCGAGTTCGTCGTGCCGGAGTATCCGATCTATTCAACGCGGTGTATCAGTATGGGAATCGACCCATACACATTGAAGTATAGAAGACTCACAGAGCTGAAGATTCGGGGAGCATAGTAGTTGACCGAGTTCTGACCGGACCACTGCTGGAGGACGAAGATGACGATGGCGATGATGAACCGGATGAGGTTGCCCTTTCCGAAGATCGCTTCGCGCAAGCCGAGGCCCTGACGCGCATCACGCTCCTCCTCAATGGCAGCCTCGATTTCAGCCATCTCCGCGCGGACGTGCTCGTCGTCGACGGGTCTCTTCCGGAGGTATGCAAGGTTTGTGAGGGCCTCCTCATACCGACCCTTTGACGCGAGCCAACGCGGCGACTCCTTCGTGGTGAACAGACCGAGTGACATGATGCCGGCGGGGACGAGCTGAAAGCCGAAAGGAATGCGCCAGACGTTCGGGCCGGTCGGGATGTGCAAGCCGATTCCCACTGTGGAAAGGATGGGTCAATGAGAATCTCCACTCGCGCTGAACTGTCGACACTCACGGTTGATGAAGTACGAGATCATGACACCGATGGCGACCATGATCTGGAACAGACCCGTGATACGGCCACGGACGTCCTTCGGGGAGCACTCCGATACGTACGCAGGCGCCACGGCAGAAATTGCACCGATACCCACTCCGGCGACGACACGGCCAGCATAGATGTAACCAATTCCGCGCGAGCCACCAGCAACGGTTTGAAGAATCTGAGGGGTGCTATCAGGACGCGGTGGCACATGCATATACTTAGATGGCTTTACTCACCGCACCGACGCTGAAGATCGTCATGAAGGATAGAAGTGCCCATCTCCGGCCAATCGCAGCTGTGGGTCCAAGTGAGTACTGTGATCAATCGACAGGGTCGGGTACGAAGAACGGGCGGGCGTGAGAACACCAGTAGCCGAGATAGAAGGGGAAAGACCTCGCAGCGGTGATCTCGAAAATCACAGAACTCGCACCGCCACTCCGTCAACGAATAAACTTGAGCAGACTGACGTGCGGAGAACGACCCAGCGTCGAGCGACTACGAAGTTTGTCCGCCGGACAACGGGTCGCAGCTATCAGAGTACGTCGCGCGTCGCGCCCCGTCTGTGACTCATCGTCCAACGTTGGACTCGGTGCTGCTACATCGCCAGCCAACAGCCGAATGCCACTCGCGTTCTGGTCCATGTATAGAATATCCTGGCCGCAGGCTCCCGCCGCCCACTGCTTTTTGCCACCACGAAATCAGGGCCACCCCTCGCCCGCCTTAGTAGCGAATCCGAAGCCCGCAAGATCGCTAGCAGGAAGGGGGTCATTGTACCTCGCCCAATGCTCTACGGACAGAACGCCAACATGTCCGAATGATGCTCCGGACACAAGGCGCCGAGCACCGGCTGAACCGAAGAGCGTCCGCCCGCATGATCACGGTACGTCATGGATGCGTGCTGCACCCTGCAGCAACCAGTTCTCTAAACTCGCGCCCCGACCGACGCCCAGGAAGAGATCTGTTGCGCTCACCTGAGATGGGGGCGCTGCCCAGTGCGCCGAAGAAGGCACCGGCCTGGAGAACGGATACGACGAGCGACGAGACGTTATCGGACTTTGACTGGTTCGTCGTGCCATCTGGGTTCAAGAGACCGAAGTACTCCTTGAAGTAGTTCTGGGAGACGACGCCACCGCCGATACCGCTATCGTTGTCGAGTGTGAGCGCATATATGCGGCTTAAACGCGTCGAAACACTCACGTATCGTAACCGAAGAGGACGATGCCCCAGTATGCGATGAACGCGAGCCCTGGGTATATGCGTGTTCTTCTCAGCGAATTTGGGACGAAAGGAAGGAGGGAGTAGTACGCACAGTAGACACGAATGTTCTGAAACCTGGTGTCGGCACCCATGCTGGAGTGCGCTGGGGGATGAGGCGACGAGGAGAGAGGAGGAAGGAGGAGGAAACGAAGAGGGAGTCCCGAAGGCCGGCCATCTTGCGCGGGGGCTTTATATACGACGCCAGCCTGAGCTTGCGCCTTGTGGTCACTCGCGACCCCACGGGCCGCACATCGAGATTGCGGGGAAGCCATCAATGTCCGTGCCTGAACCACTCCGGCCCGCACCCGGGCCGTCACAAGCCCTCTGCGCCCTCCCTGCTCCTCGCCAGCCGCGAATGGGCTAGCGGAGGCCAGCGGGGCACATCGCTGTCTGTGTGTGAGGAGCTGTCGCGGCAGCAAGGGCGCGGTCAGCTGAGGGTGCTCCAGGGGCTCACAGCGACACGCCCGAGAAGGCGCGCGGTCGTGCGAGATGCAGCACTCCGGTCGTAGCGGCGTAATCTTATTGGATTTACAACGGACGCGCAGAATTGGAACAGGACTGACGCGCAAATTCTTCCATGCTTCAGCAGATTGACCAGCTCCGTCAAGAAGCGATGTCGCATTCCACGAAGCGGGGCTCGGCGTGGACACTAGAACGGCGGTCGGTCCGCCTCGAAGCATCAAATGGCCCTTCGTCGTTATCATCGCGCCTGGAGAGTAGCGGACAGACAGACAGAAACGATGCAGATGCCGCAGTTAGACGATGACACGGATATGATCATGTAGCTCAGAACTCACATCTACATAGGATCGTCCAGCCAACACGAAGGGCACCGGGTTCTGGCGAAGGGACACATGACAGCTCAAAGTCGGCGCTCAATATTGTCGATCGTCTGGCGGAGACTTGTCGGGATGACACAAAGAGACGAGTTCACACTTGCCTATCCACCACTCAGGTCAGTGCTTCCCCAGCCTCTGCTACCAGCTACCCGGAAAACTACTCACCTCGCTAGCCAGTCCACCGCTTCACGACATGGGTCCCAACTCCGAGTCCAAGTCGCCTCAGAACCGCTAGACACCACCCGGCCCGGACGCCACAGGGACGGACAACGCCGATCGCAGAGGACCAACAAATACTACAGTGCGCGGCCGCGGAGCCAGCACAACGGTAACGTCTGGCAACATATGAGCGAACTTGAGGCCCCGGCGACTCAGGCCCGCTGCGTAGCTTTGGCTGAAGTCGAGAATCTGTGCGAAAGCTGTAACAGGAGAGACACAAAGAAAGCCCAGGAGGAGGAGGAAAGTAATTCTGAAAGTACGCACCACTCCACGGATGCACCACTCCTCGAGCTCGTCTCCAAATTGATCCTTCAACACATCGCCGTGGTCGCCTCGCGTCCCCGCCGTCCCGATTTACGTCCTGATCCTTGTGTGTTTGCAACCAAGTGCATGCGCGGCCGTAGAGGTAGGTGCTGGTAAACGTGACACAACTCCAAGGAGTGCCGCTTTCGACGCTGGATCGGCAACCTCCGAGATCCGGGGTACTTACTTACAAAGTTACATGACTTCGTTTACATTTCGGCGTGTTGAGTAGATACTGCACATTGACGTGGTCTTCTGGGTCATTGAACACAACGGTCTTTTGGAGAATCCGCTTGGGAAGTGGCATGAAAGCTGCAAGACTCTGCGGGACAGCTCGGGACAGCCGAGACTCAAGACTCACTGCGACTCGTACAGCAAGTGGTCAATGATGAGGTCACCAACCCCCCCGGGCATGGAGGACGGGTCTGTCTCAGGGAGCCCTGGATGGCCGCCGCGCACCCGGACACCAGCTCCTAATGGGATGATGGTAGGCCTGCTGCGCAATACTGACAACGGAGATGGGGAAGAGACGGCGAAGGCTCAGCGGAGGGAGGAGAGAACATCAGTGCTCGCACATGTTGAACTCCAGCTCGAACACCTGCTCGTTATGCTCCATCACAAACCCGGCCCGCTCCTTCATCAGCTCCTCCCGGTCCTTCTCCGCCTCCTCCCGCGAGCCCGTGCCCGCCCGCGCATAGTCCACCACAAGGTCGAACAGTTCCCGCGGGAGCGTCCGCAAGGCCTCCATAGCGGCAGCGTCCTCATCCACCCAGTCCTGCTGCTGCGGAGGGACGTCGCTCGTCGACACGACACGCATCGTGGGGCTCACCAGGAAGAAGCACAGAATCTTCCTGTACCCAGGCTTCCCCGCGTCCGCCAGCTCGAACGCATCGACCCGATGCTGGTACATATTCGGAAACGCGACGCACTTGTCCTCCTCCGCGACGACATGCCCGAGCCCCTGGTTCAGCGCGTTCCCGCCCGCGAAGCCGTACGCAGCCAGATAGCCCTGGTGGTCCCCGTTCTGGTACGGCATCCCCGCCCCGCCCCTGTCGGAGTCGCTCCCGACGGTGACGCGGAAGTCCAGACGCGACTCGCTGATGTTCTCGCACGCGTAGTAGTACAGCCCCGTCGCGACGATGCGCTCGTTCGCCATCCCCTCGACGTGCCACGCGCCGCCCGCGTAGCGCGGCTTCTCCGGCGTGAGCACGATGTTCGCGAGCTTCACGATCACCTGGATGGCGCTCCCCTGGTCCTCCATCGAGNCACGATCACCTGGATGGCGCTCCCCTGGTCCTCCATCGAGAGCGGTGGGTACCCGTCGTCGTACGGGGGCTGGAAGGGCGTCGGCTCGGGGATCAGCGGCCATTTGAACGTCTTATCCCAGTCCTCCGCCTGCAGGCCGTCGTCGTCGTCCTCGAATTCTGGCTCTTCGAGATGGTCGTACCACGTGCCCGGATCGGCGTTGATCGCGAGCACCGGCTCGGCGCTCATGAGGTCGGTCAAGACGCGGTTGAAGAGGGGTATGAAGCGTCCGAGGATGGACGAGATCATCAGGTAGAGCTCGCGGTGCCGGACCGGGTGGAGGTTGTTGATGTACGAGAGGGGCCGGGCGACACCGCCGCCGGGAATCTCGAAGTCAGTCGGGAGCCACTGGTACCGCGACGAGTAGGCGAAACTCTCCTCCTCGTACGCGAGGAGGTCCGGTCGTTCGTTCCTGTACTCTTCTTCGGTGAGTAACCGAAGGGCGCGAGCAGGGGATTCAGTATCATCCTGGGCATACACGTAAGAGGAGCCGATGCGGAGGCAGTAGAGAGACGGATGAACGAGGTCGAGGACCTGGCCATTGGAACCTGGGTGCCAATCCTTCTCCTCTTCGGGGACAGACTCGAGGATGGCCACGCCGCGAAGCAAATCGGCCTTCAGTTCCGCCGGGATAAGCGAGCGGGACTCATAGACATTCGGGATGGAGGCAGCCTGCGACATTGTGTCAGACAATTCACTGTTCTCGTTCAGCGTAAGACGAGCGTGTGACCCACGTAAATTCCTGTCGCCTCATCGCGACGGCTCGCAACGTATCGCAGCTCGTCGAAGATGTAGTCGAGCTGAACGTCGGTGATAGGGTCTCGCGGCCAGTGCTTCGTCTCGTATCCGAGCGGGAGTCGCGCGCCTTCCAGGCCCCAGACCTTCTCCACTGATGCGCGGTCCTGCTCGACCATCTCCTGCCGCCACTTCGCAATAAGGGTCGCATCCTTGATCTTCTCCCACCACTCGGGCTTCGAGCGTATCTTGCCAGACAAGTAGCGCATGCGGAGTTCCGCGAGGGTGCAGGGCGCGCGTTCTTGGAACGTGAAGGGCGATGGGAACTGGTATGGCTCATCGGAGTCATTGCTGGCAGGGGCTTCCATCGCTGAAGGATGAGCCTGGGGTATCATTCGTGCGTCGATAGGACTTACATGCTTATAAGACGCTGCGAAGGGTGCCTGTGCCTGATCTACTGTCTGTGGTTGGCGATGATGTTCGTGGTTCGAGTCACAGCATTCCTGATGAAATGAATTTCATTTTGCAACTGAATTAGACTGCGGCTCTTACCAGGTGTCTTGCCTGTCTTTGCCATCAACGATTCTCGTCCAATCGGGGCCGCGTGGGACCAGACTGAGAGGTAAGTACTTAAGTATGTAGTCATCGTCGGCCAGCTCGAGCGAGAGGACGAGTCCCTGTAGAGTCCATGTCGCATGCGGAGAAAGCGTAAGGAAGATGTGAGTTCTCACCGGCATCATCACTCGGTCGACCACGTTCTCTACCCCCTCTCAGTCGCCTCGCTCGCAATCCTTGCTGTCGCCACCCCCGCGCCCGCTCCCGGCGCGAGCTGTAGCACCGTGCTGAGACTGTACAGCTAAGGCCAGCGACCCGGCTGCTGCTGACATCTTGACGTTTATCGGAGTCGTCGTGCAGGACGGCGACACCCTCGTGGGCCTGAGTCACCTCTGCTCCCCTAAGTATCACGGTCATCCGCGGCGGCTCTGGAGATAGCTTCTTGTAAGTCAGCCTTCCATAAGCACGGGTAGAAAACCAATCACTCACATCTAATATAGCGATGCGCAGGCTGTCTGCTGCAAGGACAACTTGCACGGTAGGCCCATGTACATGGTCTCGCTGGCAACGAAGAGCACCCGAAGCCACTCACCTGTTCATTTCTACAGACTAACTGACTTTGCTCCACTGGATGCGTCGCCGTGATCATCTGAGATCCTCGCGCGCACAGTGGTGGAGACAAAGTGCAGGCGGCGGGATCGTTTCGGGGGTCCTGTACGACGTCCGACGTCCAGTATCAAATATGACCACCCCATACGACTCGACACGCCATCAGCTCGAGTGATTCGCCGAGGCTGACCACGAACTACGTGTTACCGATGCGTGCACTCGAGTCTCTCCCCTAGGCTGCCGCGCTGTTCTCGAGAGTGAACCGCGTCAGCGATGGAGAGTTCCTGACGAGTTATAGAGAACCACTGTAACTTACGAGTGAAAGTCTTCGTGCGTCCAACTGCTGTGAGCCATTGATCGGTCAGACAGGGCAGCCTGAGGTCCAGAAACCCCCGGTCGACATGGGAGTTGGGGATCAGGTTACGATCGCGCTAAACGGATAAGTCCTCCGACATAAGTAAAGATACTTACTCACTCAGCACTAACTTGTGATATCAACATTTGCTGTCCGTGACACCCTCGAGCTCGTATCTCATGTACTCTACACTTCACCACATCCACGCCTTGCTGTCCCGTGTGGCTACCGAGATCGTGATGCCGCTCCCTTCGAACATCCCCAGCTGCGCCCGCAGCAAAGCAGCTCTCGCATCCGCATTTCGGCCTTGCACGTGTTGAAGGTAGCTCCATGGACCATACCCAGTGCCCATCTCCTCCAACTCCACGTGCAGATGCCAGAAGCATGGATACCGCCCGGGAGTGCAAAGAGCGTCCCTCAGTGCGGTCCACGCGTCTTCGAAGAGGGAAAGGCCCTCGACGGTGCTCAAGACATCGAACGTGAGTGTCTCCAGCTTGGGAAAGGGGACGTTGGCTTGCGAGAGCAGCGCTGTAAGCTCCTGAAGGAAGTATGGGGAGGTGCGGGGTATCAGGGTGGGGTCCTCATAGGCCTCCTCGAGCGCTTTTGCGTAGGT
>WJSG01021365.1:0-21683 GCA_016618145.1 Sanghuangporus lonicericola
TGGTGGCACCCAAAGTGTAAAAATTGAACAAGATATGACCCCAGTGTGTATGATGTTGTCTTTATATGCCCATTTTATTGATCAAATCCACCATATGGCGCCTGTATATCAGCTATTTGGGTATCCCATGCTCTAGGTGGATAGAGCATTAGAATGTGAATCCAATGCACCTGCTTTCATGTGAAACAGATAGGAACTGAAGGTAATAAGGTGGTGTTACATCCCATGCCCACAAGACACCAACTCTGGTCCGGACCCACTCCGGACTCCGCAACTCCGGTTTCTTGTTACATGTGTTACTAGTGTCGATCACTTCACCCCTTACCACCTTCTTACTTGACCTGGACTCCGGACCCATCTGATTCCACTTGCATCTGCCTCTGTGATCAGACTCCGCCCACTTCCATTTATTCGATCATCTTTGATTGTATCTGCCTTTCATTTGATCTTACTATACATTGTATTGGATGATCATTTGCTTCTGCCTGACTCCGGTTCCGTACCTCCTTTACTTATGTCTTGGCTACTCCTCTCCGGACTTTTGGACTTTACTATATAAGCCTCCTTGTAGCCACACTGAGACTTCAGTTCTGATATCTCTTTACACTCCCTGTTACGACTCTGAGCTCAATCTATTCTGTTCACTCTCTCTCCAACATCTGATCCTTCCGACCAGACTTCTAACCTCCGGCCTCCGACCTCCAACCTCTGACCTCTGACCTCCAACCTCCGACCTCCGACTCTGACTTCTGCTTGACTTTTTATCTCTGGCTTGACTTCTACTCTCTGGCTTGACTTCTATCTGACTTGGTAATATCTCGTGCTTATCTTCTTACTCATTGCTTGCTCCGGTATAAACTCCGGATCTCTTGTCTGTCTTAAATTGAAGACCTTCGTGGATCCTCAGGATGTTGATCAATAGCTTCCCCGATGTCTTCATTCCTCGCACGCATTGTTCCAGACTTTGTAACTCTGTAACTCCGTCCGGACTTCCACCGGACTCCATCCTGGCGTGCACGGTCTTAACAGGTGGCAGGAACATTCACTGCAGAGCCATCATCAGTAAGTTGCCATATTGGGCCAAAAAAAACGAAACACTGGGAGGTTGGTATAGCACAGCCGGCTCGATAGCAACGTCTGTGGGTCGAATATAAATTAATCGAACAAATAAAAAATTCAAAAAAGGAAAGAGGAGGAAAGGAGAGAAAATCACGGCATACTGCTCCTTTTGCCCAGAGCTGAGTCTGTAATTTGGATGACATACCCTTACTGCTTCCCTGCAGCTTTTGAGAGAGTGTCATGGGGGTGCAGTGCACTGAAGGCTTCAGAATCGTGAAAAATGGCCATTTTTGCACCAGGAAGCCTGTGAGTGGTGCACCTTCGGTGCGCGGATACTGATACCAAAGCACTGGCTCTTCCTGCCTGGTAGGGATATCCGGAATGATACACGGAACACTTGAAGTTGCGGGGATTGGGTGGCGGGCAGAAGCGAAATGGCAGCTGCAGCGGCCGATAATACCAGTAACCATCATGCAAGTCCAAGTGTACTGGTTAGGAGGGCCTCAAAACCACAATGTAAACCTCAAATCAACACCCTCAACGAACCATGTAGCTGCTAACTTTGTGGGCTTGCTGGGGGGAGAATGTAGCTGCAAAGCTCGAGCCTCGAGCCTCGAGTGAAGCACCCTCCATATATAGTAATTTGCTTATGTACGCTATCCAGTATTGCTATCCTCCACAGCCATGGTCACCGACCCGCACAGCCACTATGGGCTCCAGGGCTGTTGTGGCTGTAGAGGCCAAAAGAGCAAAAAAAGCGCCCAAGAAGGAGGCCTCTGGGCTGGCTATTAGCTCAGCTGCCTAATTAGGCAGAATATGGTGGCCCCCGAAGCCTCTGGGGTGGCTGTACACAGGAGCCGGTACGTGTTGTGGCAATAGCATGCAGGCTATTTACCGGTCTCTATTGCAATAGAAGTACAACAGCAGCTGGGGTACATGCGGGTATAACCATATGGGTACGGGGACCCAACAAGATCTGAGGCTGCAACAGACAACCGATAGACTTGAGGGAAGATAAGTGTGTGAGGTGGTGTCTCCACTGCCTAAATATAGGCCAGGGCCTGAAGAATAATAAATAAAAGAGGTACGATGGAACGAAATGATGTGGGGGACCCGGGGCATATCATATGCTGGATATCTCAGGAGCTGCGGAGCGCACTGGTTTGTAACTCGGTACAGTGGGAGGCAAGGGACGGAAGAGCAAGTGTGTCGAAATGCAAGACAAACAGATTGGAACTGGCTTCTTGATGGGCTTCGAATACGGTGGTATGACAGACAGTGGATGCACGGAGCTTGGGACTTCTTAACTTCTTGGTCACTGATCTCGTCTTGGGGTCGCAGGTTGCAGGTTGCAGGTGTGAGCAGTGAATGGCCGTGGTAGAAAGCTGGAGTGCCTAATGACGATACAGGCAAAGTAACTAAGTCCGGGAACTGCAGAAAAGTTAAACTATGTACAGTAAACAGTAAGTAAACAATAAGTCTGAAATGTGACTTCTGAATACAGGCCCAGACAAGCACAGAGCTCATCAGCGCAAAACTCGCTCTCCGCCTGCTCTGCTACAGTCCGCTGTCCCGCGACCTCCACTCTCGGTCTGCTCTGCTGCCATCCTGCAACCTCTGCTCTTCATCCGCATTCACGCCCTGGTAGTCCGGCACCTATCCAGGACAATAATGACAACTGCCCCAAAGTGGAGTTTGTCAGGCTCTACTCAGACGACTATGCAAACAACAACTTTGGCCTGGGTCTGAACGATCAGGAGGACAAGCCTGGCCATGGAGACCTGGAACACGATATAGAAGGTCTGAGCCATGTTCTCGGACAATGATGAGGCTCCGCCCAATGATGTATATGATGGGTGCGAGAACAGCAGGTCTGTTGAGCTTGGTGAGGTCAAACAGGACAACCTACCCACAGATAACATGGGTGTGCATGGAGTAGACCACGGCAGTATGAATGGCGAAGACTACAGGCAAGGTCATGCTCTGCCGCAGGATGAGTTCAACGTCCTCCTAGCCGACATGAAGGAAGACATTGATGATATGGTGGAACACAATCTCATCAGCAAGGTGACTCTTCAGTTGGTCGGTGTGGCCAGGACGCAGTCTGCCGCGTAGTCTTCTCTGTCGGGCAGCCTAACTGCCAGTGTAGCTTTAGATGCAGCAAAGGCTCTTCTGCAGGCTCTCGGGCTTGGTGGCACGAACGAGGTAGAGCAGGCGCGGCTGATGGCCACCTTGCTGAAGCAGGCAGCAAAGCTGAGGGGCCGGAAGAAGGGGACCCATAAGTCCACTTGGACACACTGGTGGTGAGTTCTCCTCACTGACATGACCCCAATACTGATGCTCCGCCCTCAAGGTACGTTTGCACGCAACAGGTTCACATCCCTTTCGTATAGTATTGCCTTCTGGGAGGATGTAAAGCTTGCCCCATTGCTCCACAATAGCCGGGAGGGCAGTGCGCACTGCATGAGGGGTGGCCGTGGAGCGCAAGGTGAGACAAGAGACGATCTTGTCCGTGAGGGTGCGGTTGATGGCAAGCGAGGCACGGCGCGGCATGAGGACAAAGGTGTCATCTAGAACAAAACGAAATCAGTACACGCTATGCAGGAAGGCCGGAAGGTGGTAGCTTACAGCCAGGTATGGACACTGAGCTGTCTCGTTGAGGCGTGCATAGAGAGAGTTGCTCATGGATATCGTATATGAGTTTAATATGTGTCAAGCGAGCGCTGTCAAGGACAAAGCGGTTGAGACTGGCATAGGGAAACCACCGACTCCGGATGGCTGGCCCAGGCAACCCACAGTAGTGTTCCATTGGGCCGCCCAGGCGGTCCATACAGGACCAGTCTCAATGATAGAGTCGGCAATGTGGAGCAGAGCATGAATAGTCAGGGGACAGGCAGAGAGGCAACTAGAATTGTGCTGATAGTAGAAGCTGACATGTCAAGGTTAGCGTATGAATGCCACACATATGTGATTGAAGCGAGACTCACTCTTCATACTTTTTTACCCATGCAATGAAGCCCTGACGGACTTCGTCGACCTCTGCTTCTGTGATATCAAACTGGAGACACATGCTGACGAGGCATACGAGCTGGACAAGATGATCATAGTACTTGGTTTGTAGAAAGCGGCCGCAGAGGAGGACAGGTGCAAGGAACTGGAACCAGAATGCGCAGGTATCCGCAGTCCACGAGATCTTGTCAGTTGCGACGTTGGGCGGACGCGGGCCAAAGACGTATGGAATCGAACTGCCGGAGTTTGCGCTGGCCTTGCTGACTTCCTCCCAGACTGTTGTGCGGATCTGGTATTGCTGCAAGCCTTCATCGAGGTCCTTGTACATGCCCGCCCATAACTGCATGAGGTTCTTCACAACATTCTCCCAGATAAAGTGCATGAAAGTGTAGGGAAACAAGTCGGGAAACGAGAGGGACGAGAGCATGCTGAGGACGGGAATACCCTTGATTCCGTAGGCCTTGGCAAGCCGATCGGACTCTGCACCGGAGGATGCATACTGCACCTCCCGGGCTTGGGCCTTGAACTCGTTGTGGGAGCATTGAGGAAGAGCAGCCAGGTCATAGATGTGCACAGCCTCGGGGTCACGGATGACATCTGGGTGGGTGGAGTGGTCAAGCGGTACATAGTGAGTGGTTGCACATGCGTCGGGCACGCGCACCCCTAGGATACTGCACATCCGGCAGGGACAGACGCCATTGTACCCCTTCATGCACATGACCATTGATATAGCGGGGATGTCCCCAAAGACACGGATGAGATGTGCGCGAAGTGCAAAGAAGGAGTCCTCCATTGGTCACAACTTTTCCACATCAATCCAGATAGATCCAGATGCATTTTTCATCCGGATGCACTTTCTATCTCATTACTGAGGCTACTGCGACTTTTGGCGACGGCTTCAACCTGTACAGTATGACTCTCTGAAGTGCCCTATGTATTTATTTGGCCGCAATATGGCATCTGAAGGACTCACAAGTGGCCGGAAGTTGGGCGCTTAAGGGCTTAACATCTGGATGCACGTGGGAAATTTGGGACATTTTTTTTTCAGGGCATTGTAAGCATGGACTCCAACGGCTAGACGGAGCATCTCCTGGACGAACGGCCACAAGAACGAGTCGAAGTCAACAGGCTTCTTCGGTCCTGGGATGACACCAAGCCCAAGGATGTTCTTGAGATGGTTGCATATGTCGGGGGGAAGGTTGTAGTTGAAAAGGATTAGAGGCCACGCCGTCTTGGTGCGACGCTTGAACGGCGTGAAGCCATCCATTGAGAGTCCAAGTGCCACATCATGATCGTGCTCGAAGTACCTGTGCTCCAATTCACGTCCGTCTACGACCACCTTCTTGGTCAGCAGCCTATGGTAAGACCGAGAGTCCATGACGTCGGAAATCATGCCGGGTTTGTGGATATGTTCCCTTGCTCAATACAGCATTGCTTGAGCGATCTTCTTGTTCGCCAGGAAGACCTTCAGCCGCGGTGTCATCGGGAGGTATACAACCACCTTCCGTGGCTTGCCCTGAGCGTTGTACCGAGCAGCGTGACAGTACGGACACTCAGCCTTTGCAGCATGAGGCCCCGTGAATGCACAACATGAGTCGATGCAGCAATCATACTGCTGAGGTTCAAAACCTGACAGCCGAGCAACGCACGACTGAATAGTCTTCCATGTGGAGAGCCGTGACTCGGGAAAGGTGAACACAAGTTTCTCGAAGGTCTTCCCTGAAATATGTTCGTCCACCGTGAGGGCGAAGGGACGAAGAAACTTCATATCATCCTCTGTCAGGTCGTCACCTGGAGAGAATGTTAGGAACCTAACCATGACATCACAAGCGACGACTTGCACCCGATATTAAACCCTCCCTGATGAATGACTCCGCAAGCTCGTCCCAGACGGAAATGGCGACGTACTCCTTGCCTCCAGCTGCCTCCTCCTCCTTGAACAAGCTGTTCCACGCGGCTGCATCCTCCAGTGATTTGCAGATGGGCACCGTGTCCTCGTCTTCGTCGTGATCGTCCTCTACTGTGGCTTGTTGATAGCGCATTGAACCGCCCCAAGAAGCCTCTTGAATCCGGTCTGCCGCACGCCTCACAACCTCAACAGAGTCTGTGGCTTCATCTGGCATAGGAGAAGGGCCATGATCGTGCCCAGACTGCTCGTCGGCCCCATGCTGGTCAGGCCCGTGCTCTGGAAGATGGTGATCTCAGATCTGTACCACGCGAGCAAACATAGTTAGACATACCATAGTAGGAGAGTCAAGGAAATGTTCACGCACCAACAGCGCCATGTTCGAACTCATTCTCCAGCCTCGAGCTCTCCCCTGACTGACCTCCAGCCTGCCCCTGAATGCGGAACCTCTTCACAGGCCCTGCATCTGCAAGAATGGATCAATCTTCTCCACACCCTCCTCCTCCTCTTCGGCCTGTTGAGATGCTCGGTATAGTACTGGGACTATGCCAGTGAGATGCTTGTCTACGGTGTGCGGATGCAGAGACCGCTGACAACATGGGCAGATGACCCGGGTGCCCACGGTAGAGGGGCGTGATCTTCTAGGAGGCATAGCGGTTGGTGTAGCGGTTGGTGTAGTGGATAGGAATGTGAACTGATTATGATTGGATGTCGCAGCAGTATACACAGTTGCATAGGTGCAATAGTAGAGATCTAAGAGACTTAAGCTTGTAAGCAAGTGAACCACAGGCGCTTCGGAGACAGATGGTGGCTGACGATAAGGAGGAAACACACCATAACAAAGCCATGTACCTGTAAGATGGGAAGGGCTGATTTTCTGCCCACTTTCCTCCCCACTTTTCCCTCCAGATCGTCTTGCATCCTATCCTCGCCCTTCAACCTGCAGCCTTGCTTCGATCTTCTTTACTGCATACAGTCCTACTACCCCCAATCAGCTCAATTCACATTGCCAGATGCCACATGTACGTACTCACACTGATGTTCCTTGACGTTGGACTGATCTTTTCCGATTGCAATTGTGCACTGGTAGCCCCTCACAAAGGCTCAGCTCGAAGAAGTTGTGGCCACCCTGCGGGCAGAGGTCGCCGCTGCAGAGCAAGGTGAGCACACCTTCTCCCGATGACCTCCAGACATCTGCTGATCCAATGTACCTGCAAGCCCGGGTTGCTACTGTCAGTGACCTCGAGACAGCCCAGCAGGCGCTCACCGCTGTGAATGATGCTGCTGCCGCCGCTCAAGCCGCCCATGCTGCCCTTCAGCAACAGCTCTGTAACCCACCACAAGGCCAGCTGGGGGGCGGAGGAGGGCTTGCCGCCAATGCTATTGCACCTGCCAACCTGCCGCAAATCGATTGACCTCCTGGTACGCGGTGGTCTATTCAGGAAGCCATGCAGATATCCTGTGCTGAGCACTACAAGGTTCAGGTGAGCTTGAGCTCGTCACGGTTTGGCCACACATACTCACCTCCTGATCGCACACAATGTACCATCCGCAGTCTAGTCATCTGTTCGCAGCTCGACTGGACGCAATCCTGTATTCAGGCTCGTTCGGCACATCCTATCTTGCGGCGCTATACCAACAATTGGGCATCAGCAGCTATAGCACGGCAGTACATGTCAAACAAGCGCAAGCATGCTTACAAGCAAGGCTACATCAAGAAGCGAGGTGTTGCGGCTGACGAGGAGAATCGCAGAGGTCCTGGTGGTGGAGGTCGGGACGACGAAGGCCAAGGTGGTTCAGGAACTGTAGCCTGAGCGCTCGGTTCCATGGAGCGCGTGTTCTGTCACCGTCGACTCCTTCTTCTGCACCACATACAGAGTCTTTTGAATTGCTCTAGTACCTGCACTGTCATGTACCCTCTTTATATCAGTGAATATACTCTATTCCTTTGATCTACTTTCTGGTGGACTTTCACTGCCCTGCTACAATCACATTGCGGCGCATTTTCACCCAGTCTTTCTGGGACTATTCAGTTGCTATCTGGTGGATGTTTGGGAGGACTCTTCACCCACTATCAGGTGTGTTATCACCCATTCACAGCTCGCTCCAAGGCAGCGATGCCCAGCAAAATCTGGGTGAAGACCTGCCAGTAAATCCTGGACAAAGTGATTGAACTTCCCTTGGTGCCTCGTACTAAAAACTGGTGAGTACTCGTAAGCGCCGAAAGTGTTTGAACGCCCACACTTATGTAATAGACGCCGACGCGCGGAAACAATCATAAAACTTTTTTTGCCTTTCCTCCCACAACCACTCCATGCCCCCTCCTGGTACCCATGAATTAACGCCCTCCAAGTGCGGTGCTATCTGTGCACTGTGCAAGGAGGGCTACTCATACCGCAAAATTGCCCAAAAAATGGGTGTCTCTCTCGGCACTGCTCACTACACAGTCAAACGCAACAAACTCTTTCACACCCACCATACCCTCCCTCGCTCAGGCCGTCCCACCACTCTTACCGAACGGAAGAAGCGCTTGATCCTCCGTGAAGTCCGCAACAACCGAAAGACACCATACAGAGGCATTGCAGAGGCTATAGGGGATGTTACAGAGCGACAGGTGCGCAAGGTTAGGGATTGGCACGGGTAACCCGCGGGTATCCACGAGCGTACCCGCGCCCACACCCACCGGAACCCACGGGTATATGGGTACGGGTGCCCGCGGGTATGGGTACATGTGACTTCGGGTATGGGTTGTCACGGGTAGCGCGGGTACTGCGGGTTTGTGGGTACTTATAGATACCCACACATCAGGATCCATTACCCAGCAGCCTTGGTTTCGTATTGGGCACACATAATGAACATGCAAGTGCGGCAAGCCATGGATTTAGTACATACTACAGTAACACAGTAATGTACAATCAGTTTGTGTTCTAAGATAAGCTTTATGCGTCCTCGTCGGAGGAGGAGCCATACACAGATTGTAAATCTGGTATCTCAGAGTCAACGTCAACGTCATCGGATACTTCGCGGAAGTAGTTCTGTGTCCTTATCGTCAATTACAAGCACGAAGGCTGTAGAGCTCACGAAAGCGACTTACCGGGAAGTGACTACGTGCCCAGTCAGAGAGCAAGGCCAGCTGCGCAAATCCGCCGTCTTCGTGACCATCGAAGGTCTCGGGGTCTGTGACGAGGGAACGGAGGACCGCCGAGAAGACCTCCCAGGCGCGCCCAACACAAGGGTCACGCACGAAGATCTCCCACACGCGCGCAAAGTCAACAAGTAACTCGCGCTGCGCAGGAGTGACACGGTCGGGGACCCCGAATTCACCACGTTCAAATGCACAGACCCAGCGTATGAACGGCTGCATGGGCAGCAAGGCAAGGACGGAGGAATTTGCGGGGAGGACAAACTGGAACCGAACATGTGAGAACAACGATCACATACGTGGATAGCGCAACATGGGCACCTGCGCGACTTGTCCTGACACTAGGCCACTGATTCGGAGCACGAAAGTGCGCAACGGAGCTCCCATAATAAATATGTAGCTGTCCTTGACGAGCTGGACGCGTGCCTCGCCTCCGCTGAGCGACGAGATTATCTCAGCTAAGTCGAGCGCGGAGCGGTGGAGGTGCGCGAAGGCTGTCAATGCTGAGAGAGGACGCCGTCCATTGCGGAAGAGGCTGCGTGCACGTTGAATGGCGCGCTCGACTGACAGGGTCGTCGTTGAGGCGGGTGGTAGGGTGATGATAGTGGCGGGTGGGAGGTTCTCGTCGTCGCTGTCGAAGACGGTTTGCAGAGAAGGAGGACTCGATGGTGGGGAGGTGTCGTCGGGATCGGATAGAGCCATTGAGGGAGTGGTAAGAGTGCGTGGAGGACTCGAAAGAGGGCGATGACAAAGGAAGAAGAACAAGTGGACGTGGGCGAGAGGGAGGATGCCAAATTTTTGAGTGGAACACAGCGGCGGACGGCCAATCGGGAGGCGCGTCGGGATATACCGCCGAGTAAGAGCAGGGAAGGAGCGCGGGGGACTCAGGCTGACGGGGAAGGAGTGCGGTGGTCTCGGGCTGAGGGCTGAGGGCAGTAGGTACTTGAGGGTTGTGTCGAGAGGGCGGTCCGAAACACACGACATTCTACGTACATGATATCTACTCAAGACAGACAGTCCGGGGTTCAACGCGCACCGAGAGCCTTCGTTACCCTCTCCCATCCTTCCTCCATTTCGTACTCCTCGTCGCCATCCAGCTCTGGAAGAACCTTCTCACCCGACTTCAGGTCCGAGGGCTTGATGAGGTCTAGGCGGGACCATTCGCCGACGCATAGAAGAGCACGGGTCGTCTGCGAGCTGAGCCGACCGCGCACATGCGACAAGCAGAGACGACCCTTGCTGAAGGTCCTCTCGACGTCGACAGATGTGGCTAGACCAGCAGAACATACTTAGCGAAAGCATACGGACGAGAGTACACAGGACATACCCGGAATGGTTGCATAATCAAGTCCCATCCTCGCCAGGCCTGGAGTGGCACGTTTGCGCGCAGACCAGTACTGAATGGGGTCGGGGCAGGGCTCGGGAGGGGTGGTGAGATACTGGTCGAGCGGATCTCCATCGAGGCCGTCCGCGAGGTTGTCTACAGACTCCATGATGTCGAATACGTTGGTGCTCTGAAGAACGCAAGACGTCAGCGTCTGTTAGTGCCGCAGCACAGTTCAGACGTACCTCGTCTACCTGCTCCATTGCTGCGATCGCGCCGTTCTTCTGTGCGTACTTCCTGGCCATGGTGGTTGCACTTGAGGTAGAGGATGTCGCTGCGACTCGAGCGCGCAGGCGCGGGCTGCCATCTTGGTCCTCGTCTTCGTCGCTCTCATGCTCGTCGCTCTCGTCTGTTACATCACCCTGGGCGTGCGCGGCTTCATCGAGATGACGATAGTGCAGGTCGTACTCCTCCCGGAGCATCTGGACGACCTCCTCGATCCAGGCTTTCGGCCAGCCAGCCTTCTCGAAGTACCGGAGCTTGTGACGGGCTTGCATCGCTGGCCAGACAAGCGCGTGAGTGACGTGTCAGCCACCCAGGAACTGGGTACGTACCGACGGCGATGCGGTAGGTCGACGACATGTCGCTGAGCTTATAGTACTTGTTCAGCACCTTCTTTGCGATCCCGACGGCCGTCCGAATGGCGACATCGAGGGCCTCGTTGCGCGCGCCGCGGGTGAGCGAATTGTCGATGAGATCCATGGCGGGGATCACAGAGGCGATATTCGGGGTGCCCCTGGAGAAGAAAAGTGTGGCGTCTTTGAACAGCTAGAGGGGAGAGATGATGTTGGGGGACATGGGGGCATTTGAGAGCGGTTGGAATGGTTGGTGGGAAAGCAAGAGAGACAGCGTTGAGGGTCAGTGCGTGAGTACAAATGCCAGGGGTGAGAAAGCGAACCTTTAAGGTATCCCGAAGTTGCTGCAGAATGTTCCATTCCCGGGCGTTCAGCTCATAGCCGCGGAGTCCGAGCTCATTGTCGGCGGTGATTTGACGATAGACTTTCTTGTACTCGACGGTCGCGAGGGCCATGTCGTAGGTCGAGTTCCAGCGGGTAGGAACGTCGCGAGGGATCAGCTTTTCGGGCATGTTGAGTTCGCGATATAAGTCGCGCCATGCAGGCATCAAGATCGTCGGGGAGTTCACGATCTTGAAAGCCAACTTGCGGACCTGATTCCCACGAATAACTGCGGTCATTTGCATAGCCTCGGGTGCAAGACGTGGCCACGCACCTTCACTAGTACCAGCTTCACTGGCCGCACGTTCGCCTCAAACTCGGCCCTCTCCTCCTCTGACAACGTCGCGACCTCGTCAACCCATTCCTCATCATCTTCGAACGGCGCATCCTCCCCTTCAGCTTCACGTCGCTCCTGCAGTGTCGCCGCGTCCTCTTCAGCGAGCGCCTCGGCCATCTCCAGCAAGGCGCGAACATCCGCATCAACCTCACCCTCGGCCTCGGTCCCCCTCTTCGCATCGAATTGACGAAGCAAGGACTTGACGACCAGATTGATTATGTGCGCAAAGCACCGGGTGCGGTGGAAATCACCTTGGAAGGCAGGGACGAGCGTGCCGAGGTGCTCGACCATTGTGTCGTTATTGGAGGCGTTATCGCACGTAACGTTCATAATCTACATCCCCGAGTACGTGAGCAATCGCTTCTTAGAGCTCGAGGGAATCTGCTCACCTTCTTGTCCAGGCCCAGGTCGACCAACATATCCGCGAATGTCTCCGCCAGATTGACCCCGGAATGCGACTGCAAGGTGGCGATCAGATAGGGTCCCGAGACTACGGGCACCAAGACAGACCTTCGAGAGCTCGACGATATCGAGCAATATCTTCAAAGCAGCTCCGTTGAGCTCGAGATGGACGGTGAAGGCGACGAAGGGACGGTGGTTTGGGGAGGTCCACGAGTCTGTGGCAAAATGGAGGCGGCCGGCATACTCCTGCGTGTGCGTCCCATAGTGAGTACCAGCGTGCCAGGTGACGGGTGACGATCTCATTACTCACCTGCAGCACTCTCGCCAGCCGCGTCCGGACGATCGCGAAGATCACTTTGAGGTCCCGCGATATCGTTGTCGGGGACGGGATGTAGTACGTCGGTCTCCCATTCAGCATCAGGCGCAAGAACCCGGGATCCTTCGCAATCGCGAAGGGCCGATAGCTCTCCGCCACCCACCGAACGAACTCGATCCTACGTCCGGCATCAGCCTCGCTCTCACCTCACGTGTGAATGAGCACGCACCTTATCTGAACTCGGGTGAGTGGCTTGTTCGAGTACGCTGCCGCTCCCTTCTTGCCAGGCACAAAGTACTCCGTTATCGTACCATTTTGCAGGATGTTGGCGACAAGTGTGCCGCGCACGCGGGTGGCATCCCCAAGTTCACGAGCCTGGTCGACAACATCCTCCCCCCAGCACGCGCGCGCGTGCTTGAACAGATTGCCGCTCGACGCGCGGTCTTTCTTGTCCAGGTAGCGGCGCAGCGGCGGCGTGGTACAACCTCTGGCGGCACACCGGAACAGCAAACACCTGCGCCCTTCCACGTGGGCGACCTCGATGTCTGCCTTGTAGAACGCATAGATCGGTGACCGCCACCGACCCTGCAGCGTTGCTACCAGCGCGGCGCGCAGCCAATCAGCCTCCCAACACTCGGTCATGTGTGTGCTCTTCACTCACCAAGCAACGCCTCATCGGTGAGCTCCTCAGCATCAACTTCTACCTCGGGATCACCGGAACCATCTCCATCCCCATCTCCATCTCCATTAGTGATGTAGGGTTCGGTCCTAGGACCGGTCGAGGACCGCAAAATGACCGCAACCTAACCGCTGGAAACCGGACCCGAACCGCCATGATATCGGTCAGGTTTGCGGTCAAGGTTCGGTTCTATGCTGCCAGCTGAGGGAGATGACCGGTTGCAACCGGTCAGAACCGGTCATCCGATGACCGGTCCTGACCGGTCATCGGCACACACGGGCTTGGAGGACGCGCCGGAGGGTGCGAGTCCGGGCCTGATCAGTACATAGGATGTCCTACAGAAGACTATGCAAGCATGTTACAAAGTATGATGTACTAATGCATTCGGGGGTGTCCTGCATTCATCGGACAATTCACAAGCACCCAATACTTATCGCGCACACGCGTACAATCCCTCGACCCGTGCCTCCCCTTCTGACCTTCTCGTGCTTCTACTTCTTCGGACGGGCCATCGCCATGGCGCGTAACACCGAAACGGCGCCCAAGAACAAGGCACCTAAGTCGGCTCGGAAGCGCAAACCGGCCGCAGCTGACGAGTCATCGGAAGATGAGGACACACCGCCAGCGAAGCCAGCGAAGAAGACACGTGCGCGGCCGGTTGAGAAGATCGCGGGCTCGAGGCGGCCCGTGAAGAAGCGCAAGCGCAAGACTGGGGGCAGTGAGAGCGACGAAGATGAGGAGGAGGAATACGAGGAGGGTGGAGACCGTGAGGAGGATGACATTGGGGAAGAGGGTGGGACGGCGGGCCTGACAGAGGATAACGCAATTGAGGTGAGCTCCGGGTGGTTCTGTGAGCATAACAACGCGCGTCTGACGTACCCAGATCGAAAGTGACAAGGAGGAGTCTGACTTCGATGAGGAGGTGGCGACGGGGCAGAAGCGGAAGCGGAAAGGGGAGATGGCTCGCGATCTTCTCACCGTGTTCACGGACTGGGAGAAGAAGACGTTTGTTGAGAAGGACGGGGACAGATCGACCGAAAGAGGGCGATGGTGCACTATATGCCGGTGAGTGGTTGTTAGGTTTAGAAGCAGGCATCGCGGGGAAACTCATGCATGACGGTGTGAACGTACTAGTGATGACGAGAAGGTGCGAGGGAAGAAGAAGGAGCGTGCGGGGTGGTACGCTGGGCACAATTCGACGTGCCGCAGCCACATCGCCGCCGCACACTATGACGAGTACCGGAAAAGGTGCAAGGACGCCGGGTATGAAGAGAATCACCGGTGTGTTCCCCGAGAGGTGAAGGAGGCTCGAGAGGCTGCCAAGGCGGGCGAGGCAGGGAAGCAGGGTGGTCAGAGGACGTTGGTCGCGATGGGGGTGAGGAAGATAAGTCGTCCCAAGGAGTTCTCGAAAGAGACGATCCTCAAGGCAGTGAGCGAGCATGTCGTGTGCGGCCAACAGGTGTGCTGATCGGTGTTTCCCACCCCCGGATGAGCTAATCCCATCCGCTGCAGGCACTTTCCGTTGCTGACAACATCACTTTCACGAACTGTCTTGTCGCCATGCGCCCGGCAACGAAGAAGTCCGAGCTCCCATCCCGCTCGACCGTCCGGTCATACATCAACAACTCTTTCATAGACTACGTCGGCCAGCTCAAGATCGACATCAAGGGCGCCCCGGGCGATGTCTCGAGTGGCTGGGACCTGTGGACTGCGCCGCACACGTCCGACGGCTACTTCGGCCTCATCCTGCAGTGGATTGACGTGGACGTCGCAGCCCGCGTCTGGACCTTCCGGAACGAGGTCGCGGCCTGCCACAAGATTCTGGGCGATCACTCCGGCGCGAATCTAGGGAGGTGGTTTCTTCTATTCCTTGATCGCGCTGGGGTAACATCCAAGGAACACAACAAGGTACGTGCATAAGACTAATCTGGGCATCATGGCGACGCTGACATGAGCTTCTAGCTCGGCCACGTAACGAACGATAACGCGTCCAACAATAGCACCGCAGCCGACGAACTCGCGCGCCGTCTCGAGAAACGCGGGGTCCTGGGGAACTGGGAGAAGTCGGAGAGGAAGCTCAGGTGCGTCCGCCGTCCCTGCTAGCATGTATTGCGTGAGCTGATGCCGTCGCAGCTGCCTCGGACACGTAGTCGAGCTTGGAATCGACGCATTCATGGATAGCGTCACGCAGACTGCGGTCTGCGAGACCAAGCAGTCCATCTGGGACTACGACCCACAGAAGCCCGGAAACATCGTCAACGGCGGCATCGATGTAATTGCGGTGGTTCGCACCCTGGCAGTCAAGGTATGTCATTCGCCGCTTCCATGGCCCTGGGTAGTTGTGAGGTCCCCGGGTGCTGGCATGTATTCGAGAACAGGCCCGATTGAGACATGTATGTTTCATCGGCGCGCCGTGGCCTGGGCTGGGCGTGCAGACCAGGCCTGCCTGCGGTCTCATCACAGGCACTTTGGCCAATGAGATGACGATCGTGCGCATGTCTGGGGACTCTCGCCTGACGACCGGGCCGCGTCATGTGCACGCACGCAGCCACATATAAGCCCCCTGCACCCCGCCCCCCATCTCGCACGACGGCGCCGAGCGCGGTCTCAGCGCGCGACTCCGTAGTGTATGTGAGCCAGGGTGGTCGTTCTTGTAGTGTCCAGTGGCATCTGTCTTGTACCCTTAGTGTAGTGTGGTGGTACTGACCTTCCATCTCACAGATTCAGGCTTCCGGGCAACGGAAGGAACTGTTTTTTCGTCTCCAGATCGAGGCGGGCATTGACACGCCCCTCGTGATCCCCCTGCACGCTAACACACGCTGGGGAAGCTCCTTCAAGATGTCTCACCGCTCCTATGAGCTTCGAAAGGTACGCTATCACGCCTCTGACCGTCGCAGTGCCGCCCACTTACGTCTTTCGCAGGCGATCGACGCATTCATCGCCGTCGCCGACGTCAAGTTTGGCCCTATTACCAAGATCCGTCGCAAAGGATTGCCACCGAAGCTGATCCCATGGGCAGCGTTCCAGCTTTCCGAAGACGACTGGAAGCGCGTCAAGTTGTGCGCTGATATTCTTGCGGTATGTCTCCACACCCTCTCAACGGGCAACGCTCCTGAGATCTTTCGCTCGCACGCACAGGACGCGCATCTGTACCAGCAATCAGCATCATCGTCACGCAGCCCCACCCTCCACGTCGTCATACCAGCCCTCGAGACCCTCAGCTCACGCTGGGAGGCAAAGGAAAAGAAGCCGAAGTACGCGATCTACCGCGACGCTCTCAAGAAGGCCCTTGATAAGTTGCTGAAGTACTACACCAAGCTCGATGATGCCCGCGCGTACATCCTCGCCCTCTGTGAGTGTACATCCCCATGTGTCTCCTGACCTCAGGCTAACGAACACTCCTCTGTTTGCAGACCTCCATCCCTACTACAAGCTATTGTACATCGAGGAGCAGTGGGGCGGCGAGGACGACTTCTTCGCTGGCCTCGAGGATCGCAACTGGCAGGCCTTCGCGCGCAAGACCGTCGAGGACGCTGTAAGTTCACTGCTACTTTGTCACACGCGCGCATCTGACTAGTTATGTCTCAGCTCAAAGAATACTGGCCTAAGCGGTTCCAGCCTCCCACCGCGAAGACCGCTCAGCCCGCACAGCAAGGCAACGCCCCCAACGACGCGAACGCCCCCGCTCCAGCTGCACCCGCTCAGGAAGAAGATGACGATGGGGACTTCGACCGGGTCCGCCGGCGCCGCCTTCTCAACGCCGACTCTGAGGATGGCTGGAAGGTCGAGATGAGGCGCTACGAGGATGACCCCGCCGTCGATGAGACGAAGGACACGGACACCGTGAAGTATTGGGCGGTACGTCTCAGCCGCTCCGCCTTGTGTCCATGTTACTAAATCTGGCATGCTTGCTCGATCAGGAGCGCATGTACACCTTCCCTACGCATGCGCGCATGGCATTGGACATCCTGCCGATCGCCGCGGCGACTGTTGGGGTAGAATCCCTGTTCTCCCACGGCAAGGAAGTCATCACCGACCGTCGCTCGCGGCTCGCCCCCACCGTCTTCGAGCAAGTGCAGTGCCTCGAGCACAACTGGAAGCCCAAGCTGGTTGACCACGCGCGCGAGAATGAGAGCCTCATTGAGGAGATTTATCTGGAGGAATTTGAGTTCCTCGAAGAGCAGGACCAACTCCTCGAGCAGATGGACGACTCTGACGAGGACTGGTAGAGTCCGCTTCTGTTACTTATGTACAAGTGTATCCTGCTGTGTTGTATCCCTCCCATACGTACTCTGTATCGTCTTGACGCCATTCACTAGGTACCTTAATACTATCTTGTTGTATATACTCGGTCATGACCGGTTCGAACCGGTCGTAACCGGTCATAACCGGTCACCGGTCTTGACCGGTCAAAACCATGGACCGGACCGCGGTCAGGTTGAGTTCAAAAATGACCGAATAAATGGTCCGGTTCACCAAAGCATGGGTCGGTCCAGTTACGGTTCGGTCCCCGGTCCTCTCAGATGGGGTCCAAAAACCGGACTAGACCGGACCCTACATCACTAATCTCCATCTCCATCTCCGTCGCCATCCCCGCCTACGATGGCAAGCCCATCACGTTCGAGCGCCTCGTCTTCGTTTGTGGGACCGGAGGCCCGAGTGATGCGACGCTGCTTCTTTGGCGGCTTGTCAACCTCGATGTCGGAGTCTTCGTCATCACTCGAATCGACGCGTTTGCGATTTTGCGCCCGGCCTGTGTTTGATGTGGACGGCCGCTTCTTCGGTGCGGAACTCTTGCCCTTTGCGACCTTCTGCGCCGCCGTCTTGCGCGCACCTTCGCAGGCTGCGCGCTTGCTCGAACCGGACGCGTTGCGAGACATGGAGAGCCTTCGAACAGTAGAGACCTTGTAGAAACCTGTATTACTGTGTCTTGCACCCATATATAGTGCAAGTATATTAGATAAGCATGCCGCAGCCCAAGGGGAAGGGCGCTGGGCGCAGGAACTGTATAGTTCTTGCGCCACCGCTTTCGGAAATCGGAAATGCAATGCCAACAGGCACGGAGTTCAGTAGAATGCCTCGGGTAAGCACGGGTTTTGCCCGAACGGGTACGGGTTGGGCACGGGTATGCCCGAGGCTACCCGCACCCGCACCCACGCGGGTATGTAAGGGTGTACCCGCACGGGTTACCCATACCCGTGCTATTCCCTACGCAAGGTTGCCAACTCTGCTGGATACCACCGTTGTATTGTGCGTCGTAAGCCCTTCCTGACCCAGGAGGCTGTCAAGAAGCGCTACGCATGGGCACGGGAGAACAAGGGGAGGGACTGGGACACCATCATCTGGACGGACGAGACACGGCTGGAGTTAGGGGAGAGGGTGGGGCAGGAGTGTGTCACTCGGAAGGCTGGTGAGGAGTTTCTCCCTGAGAACATCCAGCCAACATTCCGGAGCGGCCGAAAGTCTATCATGTTGTGGGGCTGTGTGGCCCAGGGTCGCAAGGGACCACTCATCCAGCTGGACCTGGAAGAGGAGCAGGAGCAGGACAGTCATGGAGGGAAGAGGAGGGGCAGGAAGGGCGGGCTCGATGGCGAGCGGTATGTCCACCAAGTTCTCAAAGGCCTTCTACACCACCATGAACAAGGAGAGGGATGGGCGTATGCTTGTGTTTGAAGACGGAGCCCCTGCGCACACTAGCCAGGTTGCTAAGGCTGCTCGAAATTGCCTAGGCATACGCTCCCTCACCCATCCTCCAAACTCCCCTGACCTCAACCCCATTGAACCACTATGGAACCTTCTCAAGACTCGCGTGGGGCGTAGACGGGGAGCTCATAACTCCCTTGATGCACTTTGGCAAGCGGCACGATCAGTATGGGCGGAGTTGTCAGAAGAGGAAATGGGTAGGGTGATGGGGAGCATGTCGGAAAGAGTTCAGGCTGTAGAGAGCGCAAAAGGAGGGCATACCCCTTTCTGACTATGTACAATGCAAGGTCACTTGGCTGTCTACCAGACGTATGCAACATTTATTTTGTATGACTTGATTTGAATATAAACGACAAGTACGAATTCAACGGCTTTTGGGCGCTTATTTGGGCGTTCAAACACTTTCTGCGGGGGGGAGTACACCGTGTATTCCTCGTACATACCATCCACAAGCTCCCGGTGATCGAGTGGTTGAATTTCACAGAGGCATAGTCGCTCAGTGCGGGATCCTCAGAACAGATAATGTAACCTCAGTGACTGTCACCTAGATCCGCGCCTGGTCACAACCTGTATGACCTGGACCCATAGGTCAAGACCTGGAAGACTGGCATGTACCTATACCATACTTACAATCTACAGGTACCTGGACTATGCTCAAAATCTCCATCTTTGTACCCTTGTATGGTGTATGTCTATGTACTATACACCCTGCTTGTCTGTGATGAGTTCCTGCTGCCAGAATTATGCACACATGCAGTGACAAAGTCCACCAACATAGGCACCCAAACCACATGAGCAGTGTCTGAATTCTCCCTTGTCACCCAGCCTACAAGCTGGGTCAAGTCACAAAAAGGCATGTGTTTGGGCGCAACCTTTGAGTGGGGACACAAGTGCAGAGAACAAAGATTGATAACATTCAACAACTTTGCCAGAGCTCCTGTCTGAGCCTCTGGTGCTCTGGGCACTGTTGGCTGGCTGTCATGGCTTTTTTCTGGCATTCTGGGTCCAATCAAGTAGCTTCCTCAATATCACATTTATAGATCTTGTATGGGTTGCCATCATAGGTCTGTTGGCTATTACCAATGCTTGCTAAGGCTGAGCAACAGGTACCTGTGGCCAAAAAATTGATACCTAGATCTGCGCCGACCTGGACCTGTTTGACCTGTGACCTGTTTGACCTGTGACCTACAGGTCAGGTACCTGTTTGACCCATGCGTTCAAAAACCTTTGATGGTGCAAATGGCAAGAATCATCATTTAGAAGTAAAATATTTTTGGCACAGGTCATCTCTGACCTGGAAATTTTCTCAACACCCCGACCTAGATCCGTACAGGTCATGACCTGTATGACCTGTGACCTGTATGACCTGGACCTGTAGGTCACAGATCTAGGTAATTCCAGGTCGACCTGCAGCTGACCTAACCTGTTGCTCAGCCTTAATGCTCACAGGGGCCTCTCACCCTTTGTTACTGTAGAGATCAGACCGTAGCGGCGCGTCACACGTCACAAGGCCCGTCGCCGCGCCGCTATTTGGCCCTCGGTCACAGGTCACTAGGCCTGCCGCCGCGTGTGACAGCCTCAAGTAGCCTGTTTTCAGGTGTTTAGATGCCCAGATTCGGAAATTTTCGNCCTGTTTTCAGGTGTTTAGATGCCCAGATTCGGAAATTTTCGCCGCCTACGGCGGCCATGTCACACTTCCTTGGGCCTACCGCCGCTATGTCAGACCCTACCGGCAGGTGTCACACCCCGGACCCCGCCGCTACGGTCTGATCTCTACAGTATTTGTAGTAGTACTAAAGTATGCCTGTGTCGATATGACAATATATCCTGATGTCTTTCATAGGTGATGCTCACTTCCACAGGTAAGTCTGGAAGTCCCTACCACAACTCAATGAAACAATTTGAGCAGCTTACAATCCACTGCAATGACCTCTGGCTCAGTTTGGCCTTTCAACTTGTGAGATTACTAGTATTTTACTGATTGCATGACCACTTGCAAGTTGTGTAATGTTATCACAAGGTCAGTAAACAATCGTGTATACACAATTCATCAAAAGGCGGTTATAATCCATTGCAACCAATTGTATACCTGTTGTAATCCGGTCCAAGATCCACACCAAATCTGTGCTGTGGGAGGAGTTGGTGTGCGCAGTCGCAGCGGGCTCAGAATTGGACTTGTCGGGGCACTGGGGAGCTGCGCTGGACTTTGGCTTGTTAGGAGTTCTGCTCCCACCCCTCGCAAACAAGCTCCTCAGTGACAGTGATCCACTCTGAACTCGGGCTCCCACTTAGCCTGATAATGGAGATGCTAAGTACTGCCTGGCATGTGAACAGCGTGAACTTCCCTCACTGTCGCTCTCAGACTGTTTCAAATGCAATTCCAAGGGGGGATTGGGGGGGTGTCAAATGGGGAAGTTCTGATGACGGGATTATACTTGTTGCTCAATTCCAGCCTCTGTGTACAAGCAACAGTCTCTCATTACTGAAGTAGAGGCTGGCTTGCGAGCCTGAACTAAGAACATACATACGCACAAAATTCAAGCCAGCGAGAGATCCTGCCCAACAAGTTGGCTAGCGGGCAGAAGAGGTACTTCGATGGAGTCCTCAGTCGACCATAGGACTAAATTTAATAATTATTAGGCCTTGAGCACAATCCACACTGGCAAAACATGGCCCATCCCACTGAGCCTTGTACAACAAGACGATAATTAAGTATGTTCATTTTTGACTGGTGTCCACGTACGGACACACTGGTACAGATATACTACAAGGGATCGGCGACGACATGAT